>CM049410.1:25980000-25987500 GCA_026929865.2 Hyperoplus lanceolatus
CATCTACGAAAAAAGAAAAAAATTCAAAGGAAATTCTCACTAGAAGAAAAGATTAATCCGCCACTGGAAATAGTTCCTAAAATTATTATTGTTATTATTATTTTTTTGGCATTTTTATGCTTTATTGATAGTGTAGAGGCAGAGTTGAAATGGGGCAGAGAGGGGAGTGACATGCAGAGAACGACCGCGGGCTGAAATCGATCCCGGGTCCGTTGCTGGCCGAGGCCCATGGGGGGAGACGCCCTACCAACTGAGCTAAGGGCGCCCCTTAAAAATTCACTTTTGATATAAAAACTACAATAAGTAGCTTTCAAATGTTTGAGAATCATTTTCCCTCTGATGATCATAAATGACCTCTAACAGCAAACCAGACCATCAGTGCAATCCATTATTGGTTTTCTAATACTGTATATAGTCATTGTGATGCCTTTCTCAAGCCTTTGGAATGTATACGCGCAAACTATGCTGGAATCCCTTGCATTGCTACTAAATGTGGTTGTTTAAAACTGCTGCTTCCTCTTGGTAAGATGCTAAAAAAAAATCGAAGAAAATGGTGATTTTCCTCACATTTTTGTACCAAATAAATCTTCAAATCCAAATCCACCTCCATGGCCAGACTACAAATGAGTAGATAGCCTCACAGTTTTTTTGATTTGTTAGATTCCGTGTGGTGTGTGTGTGCGTGTGCGTGTGCGTGTGTACGTGTGTGTGTGTGTGTGTGTGTGTGTGTGTGTGTGTGTGTGTGCGTTAAAGCCTGCTAGAGTTTTCATAAGGATGTGTTTTGCGAGCTCGGGCCTCGACCAACTATCTTATGGACTATGAGCTGACCTCTCTCCTCTTATTTCTTGCAGCAGAAGTTGGATGTGAATTTTTTTTTTTTTTTTCCGAATGTGAGCGGTAGCCATTTAAAGTACAACTTGCTCCGAAAAACTTGGGTAGCAGACACACACACACACACACACACACACACACACACACACACACACACACACACACACACACACACATACATATTATGCCCATCATTATAAGCTCTGTCTGTCTCTACTGTCTGCAAAGTTTTCGATCGTTTTATGTCTTTGTAATGTGGCAGTTAATAGGAGGGAATTTTTTTGTGAAACGCACTCACACACACACACTCACTCACTCACTCACTCACTCACTCACTCACTCACTCACTCACTCACTCACTCACTCACTCACTCATTCACTCACTCACTCACTCACTCACACATTCACTCACTCACTCACTCACTCACTCACTCACTCACTCACTCACTCACTCACTCTTTCACCTACTCACACACGCACGCACTCACTCACTCACTCACTCACTCACTCACTCACTCACTCACTCACTCACTCACTCTTTCACCCACTCACTCACTCACTCACTCACTCACTCACTCACTCACTCACTCACTCACTCTTTCACCTACTCACACACGCACGCACTCACTCACTCACTCACTCACTCACTCACTCACTCACTCTTTCACCTACTCACTCACACACGCACGCACTCACTCACTCACTCACTCACTCACTCACTCACTCACTCACTCACTCACTCACTCACGCACTCACTCACTCACTCACGCACTCACTCACTCACTCACGCACTCACTCACTCACTCACTCACTCACTCACTCACTCACTCACTCACTCACTCACTCACTCACTCACTCACTCACTCACGCACTCACGCACTCACTCACTCACTCACACACTGTAGTGTATCCTGACTATTGATATATACACAGCAAATAGAACTAATTTAACATATTGGCTTTCCTTGTCTTACAGATTGTGACTGGTGTTAGTGTGTTGTTGACTTTGGACTGTGATATCTCTCCCCAATCAATACACCTGAGACTGCTGACTGCGAGCATCTAACCGGTAGGATGACTTATCTGTCTGTCTGTCTGTCTGTCTGTCTGTCTGTCTGTCTGTCTGTCTGTCTGTCTGTCTGTCTGTCTGTCTGTCTGTCTGTCTGTCGGTCTGCCTGCCTGCAGAAAAAGAAAAAAAACAATTTTTCAATAGATCCCACTGACACATGATGTAAGTTCTTGGTGCAATTTTGTAATATAAGAATAACAAAAAAAACTGTTATAAAAGTATAACAAAGGACATGAACCCTTGCACTAAGACGTGTGTGTGTGTGTGTGTGTGTGTGTGTGTGTGTGTGTGTGTGTGTGTGTGTGTGTATGTGCAATTGTGCTAACGTAAACTTAAAAGTAAGATTAAGAAGATGTAGAATAGCATTTGAAATGATTTCCAGTGCGCTCCCTGCCTCGGCACTTTCTCATTAGTTGAGCCGAGCTTCTAATTAACATATTTCTCGGCCGGTCTTTAAACACCACATTGTCTTTAGTTACAAAAACACTGGACAACAAAGAAGTGTGTGTGTGTGTGTGTGTGTGTGTGTGTGTGTGTGTGTGTGTGTGTGTGTGTGTGTGTGTGTGTGTGTGTGCGCGTGTGTGTGCTTGTACAGGGTTCTTTTTAAGGACAAATTTAAGCTTTTTGTTATCCTTTTTTTTCATCCTTTTGCTTTTTTGTGTAATAACAAGCCCCAGTTTCCACATCCCTATGCAGTGTTGCACACACACACACACACACACACACACACACACACACACACACACACACACACACACACACACACACACACACACACACAAACACACACACACAATGCTTTTGTCTTGCCCGGGGAACAGCGGCTTAGAAGACATCAGAACACACTCACAGGAATGATGATGTAGTTTGTGTCTGCACTTACGGAACGCAAAATATCTCCAAGCATTGTAGCACTCGCATCAAAGCCATTCCTGCTGTAATTTTCGTTTATTTTTCAAGGGCAACTTGGCACACACAAACACACACACACACACACACACACACACACACACACACACACACACACACACACACACACACACACACACACACACACACACACACAAATAGAAAGAATATGGCATCCGTTTTCTTGTTTTTCATATCTCCTAAAAGGGCTGAGAACGCTTCAAACGTAACCCAGTACTTTGTGAAAGGGAGTGTGTGTGTGTGTGTGTGTGTGTGTGTGTGTGTGTGTGTGTGTGTGTGTGATCAACCCTTTTATGACTGATTCATATATTAAAGGTATACTTCACCCATACGGAACAGGCGTCCTATCATTATAAAATCACTATTATAATATAGTGAATGAGGTTTTTCTTCCCTCAGTCTTCCCTCAGTCTTCCCTTGGCCCAGCTGTCCTGTTAATCCTAACCCTTACTGTGATGTCACAAGAAGGAAACTGTAGGGTTAGACAGTGAGACCATAAAACACTCTTTCTGCCTTTTCTCAGGCTAGGATGATCCGATTTCTAAAATGTTTTGCACATTTATGCTAAATAGGATCTCAGAGTTCAATACACCTTCATATGTTCACTGGTGGAAAAGGTCCTTAAGCTTATGTTGCATTTAATGTGCCTTTTGACTTTAACGTCCATATCCCCTGTCTTGGAATAAGGTGCTGATCCATACTTTTGACCACTGTGGACGTCTGCACACACACACACACACACACACACACACACACACACACACACACACACACACACACACACACACACACAGACAAGGTGCTGATCCATAACTTTGACCACTGTAGTCGTCCCGGGGCAAAATACACAGCCAGTTGTTTTAAAGGTGAAAAGTCCATGAAATTCATCTTGAAAAAAAAATAATTATCTAATTTAGTTCTACGCCCTTGGGACTTTCTGTGTCCCTAGTTCCAGGTCGATTCCCAACACACACACACACACACACACACATACTTATATGTGTACTTGTGAGGACATTCCTTGACATAATGCATTCCCTATACCCTTAACCCTAACCATCCAAACTAAATGTCTAACCCCAACCCTTACATTAACCCTAACATAAACCTAATTCATACCTGAACCTCAAAACCTAGTGTCAACCCTCAAACAGCCCTTTAAAGGCCCCAACCACCCCCCTTTAAAGGCCTGTCCTAAACCTAGTGAGAACCCGGACACCCAAAGCTGTCCTCACTTTCCGAAAAATGTCCTCACTCTCAAGGTCTAAAACTCAAATTGGGTTCTCACAAAAATAGTTGTACAAGCACACACACACACACACACACACACACACACACACACACACACACACACACACACACACACACACACCAAGCTAACTGCGTGGGGTAAAAGCTCCTTCGTCCAAGACAAATTGGTAGCTCTTGGCTCATTTGCTCCGAGCCGTCATGAATGGACTGTGGCGTGACCATGTAAACAAGGTGCTAAGACACACACACACACACACACACACACACACACACACACACACACACACACACACACACACACACACACACACACACACACACACACACACACACTGTAAACAAGGTGCAAAGACTCCCAAGGGCATTCTGCATAACTAATGACTCCAGGAGGGGTGTGTGTGTGTGTGTGAGACATGGGTCAGGTAGTCTCCTCTGTGGGGAGTCTTTAGTTAACACAACAGCGGAAGTGGCAATTAATGAGCTGTATGGAGGGGTTACACGGGCACAAGTGCAGGGGCTGGTATCACAGCCTGGTGCGGATATACAGTGTACTTGGATATTTTTGGGGGGATTTCTTGCTTCGGTCTTCGTGTTTGGAAGATTTAGGTTCTTTCGGGGAAGTAGGCTGCAGAAATGTCGTAGTTTTTCCTTCTACATTAGTAAAGGTGCAGTGTGTAATATGACATCATCAAGAAAGTTCTACAAAGTTCTAGAATGCAACGCTCCCTGGGTAACCCCAACCCTTTAGAATAATAACAGAAGCTACAGTGGCCTTCAAGGACAAGAACAATTCTAAATTTTAAACAGTGCACCTGATGACATTCCAACTATGACACTTTCAAGATGGCGGCACTAGGACTTGGTTCAAAATATGCAGAAATATGGACATATATGAGACCCTTTCTAGGGGAAAAAAATATAATTCTAAAAAAAAAAAATTATGCACTAAATGAAATGTACTCATGGATATTATAATTACTTTCTACAAAATCTGCTTGGAAATAAAACCCAAAATTCTACACACTGCAGCTTTAAGCTTTTAGTTGAGCTGATTAACTGGGGGATTCACTTTATCATGTTGTTGATTTTGGCCGATTTCCAACAAGTTGTTTTTCAGTTTTCTTTGGGGAATAAAACAGAAGGTTTCGGTGCTACTGCATCTCAATAGCATTTGTGCGTCTCCTAATTAACCACACAGAATATTCCAGGCAGGTATTTGGCTGTAACATGTGCTTTTTCCTGGTCTGATTTTGATGTACATGTTGATTTTCTCACTTGTTTGTGACTGCACAATCGCAACAAATGTAAATAAATAGACATTTCACAATAACTGCTTAATGCCCCTACAGTTAGTATTTAGTATGCACCATTTAGCGTGTAGCACTTACATGCAGTTTGGGTTATTTGAAGCTATAGTTGTGTGTGTGTGTGTGTGTGTGTGTGTGTGTGTGTGTGTGTGTGTGTGTGTGTGTGTGTGTGTGTGTGTGTGTGTGTGTGTGTGTGTGTTGTGTGTGGTGGTGTGTGTGTGGTTGTGGTGGTGGTGGGGGGGGGGGGGTCTCATCATGCACCAGATGATAGAAATATAAATGTGTTGCATAGTTTGTAGACAGTCTCTAGTTGGAAAGAACTCACAGCTGGATGGATTTGTATAAAGGATAAATACAGTATTTATCATTATATTATTATCTTTATTATCTATTATTATTATTATTATTTATTATATCTATTATTATCTATCTATCTATCTATCTATCTATCTATCCATCCATCCATCCATCTATCTATCTATCTATCTATCTATCTATCTATCTATCTATCTATCTATCTATCTATCTATCTATCTATCTATCTATCTATCTATCTATCTATCTATCTATCTATCTATCTATCTATCTATCCATCCATCCATCCATCCATCCATCCATCCATCCATCCATCCATCCATCCATCCATCCATCCATCCATCCATCCATCCATCCATCCATCCATCTATCTATCTATCTATCTATCTATCTATCTATCTATCTATCTATCTATCTATCTATCTATCTATCTATCTATCTATCTATCTATCTATCTATCGTAATAGTAAAAAGCTGATGTGTGGATTTTCCCTAATACCCTCCCACCCCTCCCACTCTCTGCCCCATGGGGTCTGAGCGATCCAACCCGGCCCGGATGGACTATAGGCCCCCTGATGGTTACATCCTTTTCCCCTCAGGTCCAGGTGTGTGTGTGTGTGTGTGTGTGTGTGTGTTGTGTGTGTGTGTGTGTGTGTGTGTGTGTGTGTGCGTGTGTGTGTGTGCGTGTGTGTGTGCGTTATTTGAAGCTATAGTACTGACGTGATTCTTGTTGTTCTGAGTTTGTACCTTCATGGTTGAATGCACTTACTGGAAGTCGCTTTGGATGAAAGCGTCAGCTAAATACAATGTAACGTGATGTAACATTTAGGGTGGATGTAGCTTAGCATTTCAGTTATTTTAACACACATAGAAGATAGTAAGACAGTAGGTAACTTCATTTGTATAGCACATTTTGAATAGCCTAGTCCCACAGTTCATCACACAGGCAAACGCATACATAGATTGACACAACATATAGTAGGCTTATGTGGAGGTTCTATGCTATTATTTAGGCTTATACTGTGGTGAAGTGTGCAGGGCGGTTCGGTCGTCCACTGGGTTTCAGGGTCGGTGGTTCGATCCCCTGTCTCCCCGCCACATGTCCAAGTGTCCCTGAGCAAAGAGACACTGAACCCTAAATGTCTCCTGATAGTTTAGCTTGCACCCTGCGTGGTAGCTGCTGCTGCTATCGGTGTATGAATGTGTGTGTGAATGGGTGAATGTGTACAAAACAATGTAAAGCGCTTTGGGTCTGTGAAAAACCAGGGAAAAGTGGTGTATAAGTGGAGTCCATTTACACGCTGAAACAAAGACCAAAATGTGATTATACTAAGACATAAGACACAATCAAAGGCTCAACTGTACAGTGAAGAGATGAAACGCAGTGAAAACCAGACAGAGAAGCATTGTACAAAAGAGAGATTAAAAAGATGGGTCTAAAGCTGCTTTTGTGTGTGTGTGTGTGTGTGTGTGTGTGTGTGTGTGTGTGTGTGTGTGTGTGTGTGTGTGTGTGTGTGTGTTGTGTGTGTGTTTCAAAATTCATATACCTCCGATCCTACGGTAAGGGAGTTCACAAGTTTGGGAGCTACTTCTTTTTTTTTTTAAGATATTTTTTTTTGGGCATTTTCAAGCTTTATTAGATAGTACAGAGTTGAAATGGGGGGGGAGAGAGAGAGAGAGAGAGAGAGAGAGAGAGAGAGAGAGAGAGAGAGAGAGAGAGAGAGAGAGAGAGAGAGAGAGAGAGAGAGAGAGACCTGCAGTAAAGGTCCACGGGCCGGATTTGAACCCGCGACCACT
>CM049410.1:26002500-26005000 GCA_026929865.2 Hyperoplus lanceolatus
GCATCTATAATTGTCAAAAAATGGCAGCGAAAAATGATCTTAAATGTTGATTTTTGGGCGATTTTTAAATTTTTGTTCAATGGCTACCAACAGCTTAATTGTACTATAAATGCATGCAGGGATTGTGGAACACCTGTTACTTTTATGGCCTATTTTGTGATGTCTGGTCATAGCGGTTAATGGTTTTCAAGGGCCACAGCACTAGGATATGTCAGGGTTGATGGATATGTTTTGTGCACAGCTGATGTTGAGGTGTTTCAGCCAAACTATCAAGCATTTAAAGGTGCAGTGTGTAATAGGACATCATCAAGGAAGTTCTACAAAGTTCTAGAATGCTACGCTCCCTGGGTAACCCCAACCCTTTCGAATAATAACAGAAGCTACAGTGGCCTTCAAGGACAAGAACAATTCTAAATTCTAAACAATGCACCTGATGACATTCCAACTATGACACTTTCAAGATGGCGGCACTAGGCCTTGGTCCAAAATATGCAGAAATATGGACATATATGAGACCCTTTCTAAAAGGAAAAAAAAATATTCAAAAAATGTTTTTTCAGCTATTATGCACTAAATTAAATGCACTTATGGATATTATAATTACTTTCTACAAAATCTGCTAGGAAATAAAACCCAAAATGCTACACACTGCAGGTTTAAAGTTGCTACGAGGAACTTTTAAATATTTCTGAAACAGTCTCATTTTTCCTCTGATGATCATAAATTACATGTAACAGCAAACGAGACCATCAGTGCAAAGAATGCTCTTTTTTATATAGTTTGTCTTAATGTCTTTGTCATGGGTATACGCTCACCCAGGAACAACAGCTGGCATAGTAAAAACACTACCGCTTATGTCCAAAGGGGGGCGCTAAAATGAACACAATTGAAAGTTCCTCGGAGCACCTTTAAATGGTGCCACAATTGTACATAAAACACATTCGTTCTCATAAAAACAGCTTCTTACCAAATATAATCAAATATGATTTCTATGCTATCAACATAAATATTAATAATGTAGCACATCCTCAACACGTCCAATAATGTTTGGCAAGCGCCAGAACGATTCTCGACAAAATTGCAATTTGCAAAACATATTTTATTCCAATCATCCATGACTTCACACACACACACACACACACACGCACACACACACACACACACGCACACACGCCCACACACAACCACACACCACTCCTCCCTTGAGTTTGGAACGTATAATCACTTTTCATATTACTTGAAGACATCTTGGCATATTAGTCATTTCACAAACTCTCTAATGCATAATTATGAATTATAGATGTCGTACATTTAGTTGGCAGTCAGTGCATGCATTCCAAACTAAACTAAACATCTCTGTGTGTGTGTGTGTGTGTGTGTGTGTGTGTGTGTGTGTGTGTGTGTGTGTGTGTGTGTGTGTGTGTGTGTGTGTGTGTGTGTGTGTGTGTGTGTGTGTGTGTGTGTGTGTGTGTGTGTGTGTGCGTGTGTGTGTGTGTGTGTGTGTCAGTGTATGCATTCCGAACCGAAGTGAACATCTTGCCAATGTGCTTCTGTAAATATTCAAATTCAATACTTGTTTCTATATTCTAATCCTTCACTAACAACAGCAACGTTCAAAGTGTATGTTGTAAGGAAAAGAGTGTGTGGGGGGGGGAATTGTGTGTGTGTGTGTGTGTGTGTGTGTGTGTGTGTGTGTGAGTCTGTACAATTTTTTTTGGGGGGCCCTGGCAGTGCATAAATATATGGCTTGGTTTTCTAATTATCCTGTTCTTAATAAATACAAATTAAAATGTTAAAATAAATCAACAGCGTCGACAAACTGTGTTCTCAGCCAAGCCAGGTGCAGGGCTGGAGTTGCCAAGATATGAAGAAGGGTTTTAACTTGGCCGCTATATTTCCCTCCCTAATCTCTCTCAAATCAATATGGAATACAGCTTTCTCTAGGCAGAATACAAAAATCCATAAAACCAAGATTCAGGAGAATATATAAATATCCTGATGGATTTTTTTTTTTTTTTTTTTTGGCATTTTCAAGCTTTATTGGATAGTAAAGAGTTGACATGGGGAGACAGAGAGAGAGAGAGAGAGAGAGAGAGAGAGAGAGAGGGGGGGGGTGACCTGCAGTAAAGGTCCACTGGTCGGATTCAAACCCGCGACCACTGCAACGAAGGCCGGAGCCAATATGGTACACGCTCCATCCACTACGCCACCGGAGCGCCCCTTTGATGGGATTTTAACAGGGGCGGTACACCTTTATAGTCCAGGAAAGGCTGCCATTTCTGGTAACAGTTCTCTGCTTTCCCTGAAATCTCATAACGGAGTTTCTAGAAAACTCCATGAGCCTCATATCGAAGAAAATATGTTATTTTTTTGGTCATTTTTATGCTTTATTGATAGTGTAGAGACAGAGGTGAAATGGGGCAGAGAGGGGAGTGACATGCAGAGAACGACCGCGGGCTGGAATCGAACCCGGGTCCGCTGATGGCCGAGGCCCATGGGG
>CM049410.1:26010000-26012500 GCA_026929865.2 Hyperoplus lanceolatus
TTTATATAGCCTATAGGCCTACTAGGCTATTGTTTACACAGAGTGATCGTCACTGAATGTATAAGCCTGACAACGTCTAACTCCCTGTCCTTAACAGCCAGCATGACGTTTTTTACTTGCGTGTCTCGTACAAAAACGCTTAATTTGAATCTCTGCAGCTGACTGGGGCTCGCGCCTCAGCTGTGTCACACGGCAACGCAACCTGAATTGTGTGATTTGTGTCAGTACTGTAACCTCATCAGCGGGCGGGTTGTAAAACAACAAGATTAAGTGCTATAAACAGGCTATTAAAGACAGTAGGTTATTGGCTGTGACTAGACGGCAAAGACTAGACTCAACTGCACTCCAACACCTTTGGTTGCACTCTTCTCTACGTCTCAGGCCTAAAAATACATTCAAACTAGACTTTAAATAGCTTACATAATGTTTCTTGAGTAAATAAAATGCTGTAGGCCTACTCAAACAGGTTATTTATTTACTTGCATTCAAACAACAAGATAGGCTAATGTCTCCCCACTACTGTTCTATAGGCTATTGCTCCCTACTGGAGGATGTACACAACTGAATGCATGATTGTTTATACAATTATTTTTCAATTTATTACAGACTCAGGTTGCAGATAAACATACAGAACATTACTAAAATAAGCACAATAAATTACATACATTAATAATACATAGATAAATAATAGCAATACATATGGATTCCTTGTATTTTAATATTAAATGTATCAATAAATCTGTCACAGTGTGTGTGTGTGTGTGTGTGTGTGTGTGTGTTTGTTTCCTAGTGTTTTAGACTGTCGTAAAAGCTGTGGAAGTCTTTTGGTATGACTTCCTTGAGCTCTTGGAGGTGTTTGTATTTCAGCTCCTTAATCGTCAGGCGCTCTGTGTAGAGTGGCGTGACTGCAGGCATGTCGAAGGTGGTGTGTCGGAGCGGGTGCATTGCTAATGCAGTCCAGTCATCCGAGTGCTGGATTTTGAAGTCCATCGTCCCACTGATGTTGTACCTAATAACATACAAAAATAAATCATAATGTAAAAATCATCATTTTACATAGATCAAACGCATCAAACACTTAACATACAATACACAGTATCATTTTACGTATATTTAACAGTAAGTAAATGTGCAACATATTTATTTTTGACCTGGAATGGTGAGAGATTGATTGTCTTAGTGTGATAAATACCTGATGGCTCTGATATCATGGACAGTGGGATCACCAGGCTGTATTCCTGGGCGTATCGACTTAACAAATCTCAGTTTGGAGAAGTCTCTAAAAAAGGTGTGGTCCACATAATTGATGTGGTAGGGACTAGGCTTGGACCGCGCTCTCTTCATTAAGGCCACATATTCGGCTGGGACATAGATGTCCTGATTCCTCAGATGTCTCTCAATGACGCTGTGCACTGAGTCACACTCCATCTGTGTGTGCCCCTTCTCTAGGAACTTCTGCATGATGACCACTTTCTTCTCGGTTGCAAACTGAAGAAGGGCGTTGCTGAGCACAGAATTGCGGTTCTGGTAGCCACAACCATCGCTCCACAGAATGAATTCTTCCTTGTCCTGCTGTGAAAGGAAATCAGTCACACAAGATGCGAACTCACTGGCAGACAGAGCTCCCTCACCTTCATGCCAGACATAACACGTGGCATTGTGTGCAGACATGTCATAGATGGTGATGTTGTGCACTGCAAGTTTAGTTTTATAATACAGAGTTGATGCTTTCAATCTTGGGGAGAGGAGGACGGCTTGCAGATCCATACAGACCACCATGGACTTGTTGTTTACATGACTTTTGTCATAGGATTTTGCTTCACGGGCCTCTTCTTTCTTTAGTACGTGATCCTGCCACTCATCATCTGGCAGGTTGCCAGCCTTGTAGGAGCAGCAGGTGTCACATTGGTCCTTCTTAGGATGGTAAAGACCCAGATTCTGCCTCCTGAACTCGTCAGTGAACACCTACCTCGATAATGGTTTGACCGTCTTCTCCTCAGCAGCACGGCGGTACACACCATGTAGATTTGCCATTGTCTGGAAGACAGGCTCCAGGTATTTTTTGGATGATGAAGACCGACAGTAGTGGGAGGGCAGCTTAGGGAGATCCAGCAGAAATTTGTGCAAAAAATCCTGAGCTTCACCTCTGTGTCGTGCTGTAATATTCTTCGGCTTTTTGCCGGCGTCCTGTACCCAGTGGAGCACAGACCACTCCCCAATGCCAAGCGTTGCCAAAAACAATGTCCTGCACACCCTTCTTCTCTGCCCATCAACATTTAAAAAGAAAATCAGTGTAGTTGACCTCCTCAAATTTTCCGACCCCCTTCTCCTCTGTACTGGAATGACATCAATCAAACCCCGCACATACATTCTTTTCTCCTCCCAGATCATGTTCTCCCAAAAGGTTAAAACATCTTCTCCCTGTCTGCCTCTGTAATTGTATTACAGTGATGCTTGGAGGACTTTGCACATGCAGCTGACTGGCATCCTGGTCCCATCA
>CM049410.1:26045000-26047500 GCA_026929865.2 Hyperoplus lanceolatus
CCCGGGAGCATTCATTCCAATGATGTGACCTTCAAGTGAAAGCCAGTGACACAACAAGATTAGTGTAGTTAGGGGACCGTGTGTGTGTGTCTCTGACTGACTCTGTGTGTGTGTGTGTGTGTGTGTGTGTGTGTGTGTGTCTCTGACTGACTCTGTGTGTGTGTGTGTGTGTGTGTGTGTGTGTGTGTGTGTGTGTGTGTGTGTGTGTGTGTGTGTGTGTGTGTGCTTCAAGTGGGTCAGCCAAGTTCAAGGAATCAACATCCGTCACTGGCAACATACAGGTAAATACTCTTGGTCATGGAGTGTTTGAAGATAGATAGATAGATAGATAGATAGATAGACAGACAGACAGACAAGACAGACAGACAGACAGACAGACAGACAGACAGACAGACAGACAGACAGACAGGCAGACAGTTCAGTAATGCAGTGGAAAGTGTAGTTTAAAAGTATGATATATTTTGGAGCAAGTTTAAAATTAATTGGAAGAAAGGAACACACACTGGCTGGTTCAAATTAACACAATAATAACAACAGGAGAGCTTATGCTATGGAAGACAAAATGGCCGTATGAAATAAACAAGACAATACAAAACAAAAGGTAAAAAAACAGCTTGAAAAACTACTTCTGAACTGCGAGATTCATTGATATGCGTAACCTGTAAACAACCCAATGTGAACCTGCCTTTAAGGGGTGCCCTGTATAGCCCTTTGTGAACCTGCCTTTAAGGGGTGCCCTGTATAGCCCTTTGTGAACCTGCCTTTAAGGGGTGCCCTGTATAGCCCTTTGTGAACCTGCCTTTAAGGGATGCCCTGTAGCCCTTTGTGAACCTGCCTTTAAGGGGTGCCCTGTATAGCCCTTTGTGAACCTGCCTTTAAGGGGTGCCCTTTGTGAACCTGCCTTTAAGGGGTGCCCTGTAGCCCTTTGTGAAAAAAATGAAATGATGATAAATATGTTGATTAATGCAGTAATACGTTTATTAACATACATTTGCAGAATGAAAAAAAATAGTCGTTGTAGCTCTGACCGAAAGAAAAAAAGAATATCTCACCATATGTTTATCCGAGCATCAAAAACACACACACACACACACAGTCTTTGTCACACACTAACACTAACACTAAACACACACACAAACAGACTCTCTCACATATACACACACAATCTCACACACCAAACATACACAAACATTCTCTCTCTCTCACTCACACACTTAGACACTGCCCCCCCACACACACCTATGTTAATGGTAATGATAATGGTAAATGGACTTGTATAGCTCTATATCTCCGTTTATCACAGACTCAAAGCGCTTTACATTGTTTTTTGTACACATTCACCCAGTCACACACACATTCATACACCGATAGCAGCAGCTACCACGCAGGGTAGGCTTAGCACTAGGGTGCTAAGCTAGCTAAGCTAACTATCGGGAGCAATTCGGGGTTCAGTGTCTTGCCCAGGGACACTTCGACATGTGGCGGGGAGACGGGGGATCGAACCTCCGACCCTGCACACCAGAGGCGAACGCCCTACCCACTTCGCCACTGCCGCCCCAAATGATGAGTCTGTCATAATGAGTCTGCACTGAATCGATAGCCATATGATTGATGACATCCCATAGCTCGTTGCACTACACTACAGCAGAAATTATTAAGAGACCACTCCAAATGTTCAGTGTCTCTTGTTTTACTGTTTCTAGGCATATGTTTGAGTAGAATGAACATTTTGGTTTTATTCTACAAACTACTGACAACATTTCTACCAAATTCGCAATACAAATATTGTCATTAAAGAGCATTTCCATGAAGTAATGTAGAGATGAAGATTGAAGAAAAATCCAGACTGGTCTCTTGTTTCTTTCCGGAGCTGTATATATCTCAAAACTGTGATCCACTCATATAGTACACAATAACAAGGGCTTGGTTTGCTCAAGGGACTGCTGTCTAATTATTTTTCCACAGACACACACACACACACACACACACACACACACACACACACACACACACACACACACACACACACACACACACACACACACACACACACACACACACACACACACACACACACACACACACACACACACACACACACACACACACACATCGTTTCTTTGCTTGATTGGGCTTGCTAGCTGTTCTACTGGCCCATTCCAGTCACCATCCACAAACAGTAAATACACATGGGCCTACAGACTTGACTTAATCAGACCGCATACACATATAAATAGCAGGGCCAGCCATATGGTGAGTACAGTACATACACTTTGATGGCTACTAGCTCGTTAAGATGCTGCTTCTTATTTAAGACAGCTAGCAAACAGCTTCCCTTAGTGGTTATCTAGCAAGGTTTAGAATTAATTATATAGCCAAGGATTATGGTTTATTCTTAAAGGAATACTTCACCCATACGGAACCGGCGTTCTATCATTATAAAATCGCTATTATAATATAATGAATGAGGTTTTTCTTCCCTCAGTCTTCCCTTGGCCCA
>CM049410.1:26065000-26067500 GCA_026929865.2 Hyperoplus lanceolatus
AGTCTTTTAAAAACACATCTTTGAACCTCTTGACACTAAGAATGACTTGATCAAGGATTTTTAGAAATAGTAGAACTGACTGAGTTACAGGGTAATAGACAGATACTTTTATGGAACCTTTAGCCAATGGGACAAGCCTTTTATTATCTAGGCGCGATAAGGATATCTGTCTGACCCCTTGTACGACAGGAAGTTTTCGTAGCGCTTAAGATAATACTTACCGGCACTCATGCAAGTGTTGGAGTATTGTTTCACGAGCTACAACACATTTAGAAACGAGAACCAAGTCAAAATAACTCTATTGAATGAGTTATAGGCATACAACCTCTTTTCTTTTCCTTTCTGGTCCATTTTATGTATTCTACCTATACTCTCTTGTATTTTGTAAATAAAATCCCTTAAATGTTGTAAAGCCTCAGTTGTGAATTAGTTTATAACTGGAACAGAAGGACTTTAGGTATAGGGTTTTTTCTTCAAAGAGATGGTTTCGTCCCTGGGGAGGTAAGTACTTTGATTCCACACAACGGCACATTAGGCTACTGATTTAAAACACACACAACCTCATACAATTAACCTCTCTGTAAGGAGAGAATATGTTGATACACCTAATCTTTAAAAATAAAAGAGTAGGTTATAAATACCTTCCCAGATTAAACTAGATGTTTATATTCTGAAAATAGTATATCTGTTCTATTTTATTAGAAGGGTGGTTTACAGACTAAGTTACGTACAACTTACAAACAATACCTTGCGAATTGAAATCTTTATTCTAAAACATAGAGAAGTATTTTGAGAAGCAATATTAGAAAGGGTTAATAGTTTAGAGGAGGTCGGCCTCATCCTAGGATGAGGGGGCTCTGATAAAATTGACACTTTTCAACACAGTGGTATATATTGAATATTATACTTTCGATAAATGTAAAACTCAGGTGGTAAGGAGGGTAAATCCAGCGCTATTAAACAAAGAGGACGGGGTTTGCGTCTCTTGTAGGAACTGTGGTGAGCGGAGAGTCGTCTTTATGAAGGAATAATAGACAATTTAAGCATTGTGCTACAAGTTGGTTAATATGGGTTTGATAGGACATAACTAATACACCTTTTGATACTAGCTTTTCATTTAGATTAGACCTTTTCAAGTCGAAATCGTATTAACACGCCCACACACACACACAGGTAAGACACACACACGTACACACAAACAGGTAAGACACACACACGCCCACACACACACAGGTAAGACACACACACGCCCACACACACACCCCTTGTCAAAGCAACACAGCAGCACTCATTCACATAAAAAGATAAAAAGAGCACACTTTGAATCCATTTCAGATCGGAAAACGATTACGATTTACTGGGCACCTTTTTTTATTTAACTAGGGCCAGATAAGTGGTGTGTGTGTGTGTGTGTGTGTGTGTGTGTGTGTGTGTGTGTGTGTGTGTGTGTGTGTGTGTGTGTGTGTGTGTGTGTGTGTGTGGCTCTCCTATTTCAACATTTACATATCTCATATCTCATACCTGCCTAATCAAACAAGCGCTCTCTCTGTACTCACATGTGAAGCGTTACATTTGAATAAAGCAAAGTTGGAATTTTTTCAAGCCGAAGCGTGAACATTCTCCAAATAACAAATATATCACCCTTGTCTCTCCCCTATAGCAAATAACTCTGGGTTAGCTTAGTGAAACTGAAAGTGGCAGCGCTCAGATCACATCAAGTTAAATCAAAATGTGCTTGGAGAGAGAGAGAGATGGGGAAATAGAGAGGAGGGAGGGAGAGGGGGAGAGAGAGAGAGAGAGGGAGGGTGGGAGAGAGAAAGGGAGAGGGAGAGGGAAGGAGAAGGGGAGAGGGAGAGGGAGAGGGAGGGAGAGGGAAGGGGGGAGAGAGAGGGGGAGAGACAGAGGAGAGAGAGAGGGATGGAGGCAGAGGGAAGGGGAGAGAGAGAGGAGAGAGAGGGAGGGAGGGAGGGAGAGAGGGAGGGAGAGAAAGAGAGGGACGGAGAGAGAGATAGATGGAGAGAGAGAGAGAGAGAGAGAGGAAAACGTGGGGGAGGAAAAGGGCGAAACGAGACACATTTTCTCACATTTTTCGTCAAGATTTTTCGGCACCTTTAATCGCTCAGAATAGTGAAAAGCAGTGTATACTAAATAATGCAGGAGAATGTGTACACCACCTTTTAAAGCAGCAACAGCTTTATTGATCGTAGTCGAGCGGAGAGGGAGTCAAGGGGAAAGCACTGCAGAGGATAGCAAGGTTGCGTTCCGAATCGCAAACTTTCTACTATATAGTATGTAGAAAAAAGATTTAGGATGTCCCGATTCTTGTGGCCAGATTTAGGATGGTTAGAAGTACCCGGATGTCCTACTTCATGCGGCCAAGATTGTTAGTGTTGAAAACTGCATCCTATTTGGGCGATTCTGACCCACAATCCAGTGCGCACGTGAAGTGACGTCACATCGACGAAGCCTCCATATGAAAACAAACGGGGATGCGACGGAT
>CM049410.1:26072500-26075000 GCA_026929865.2 Hyperoplus lanceolatus
GCCACTTTTTTCAAGTGTCTCGTTGTGCAGTTGCTCGTACGCTTGCTGACGAGAATCAACGAAATCACCGAGACGACCATGACACTTACGGACTTCAGCGACATCATAGATACGTTGGCGGAGAAAATGGTGGTCGCTTATTTCGGCACGCAGGCGTTCATAACACCCGACCCGGACGTATTCGAAAAGATACACAAAACCCTCTACAAAGACCTCTGCAAGCTTTTCGGATCGCCGCAAACTCTACAAGCCGTTATGATGTCGCGAGATGTCATATTCCAAACGGCGGTGGTCGAATATTTGAAAGGGCACTTGATGGTTTCATCTATACAGCCACCGGAGAAGTGCGATCCTATTAAGTACATTCAATCGATAGCCCAAAAAATTCAGGCGCCATTCAAAGCGTGTGGCACCGCTAAAATACACCCGGATTCCGCTAACTTTACGGACACATTTGTGAAGATTCCTGTAAGGTTAGTTCACAGTCAATCCGCTAGCCCCACACAGACAATTGCATCCTCCGCGCAAAGTACCCAATCGGACCGAAATGTGCTTTCTCTGTTGATCGCCGGGTTGGTCACTAGAATAACAAAAGAGGCACGGACATCCCCGCTTAAAATCGACGTGGATAAAATTCTCAAGTTCTTAACGGAAAAAGTGCTAGCGGATCGATATTTGGTCGAAAAGGTTACCGGTTCGGACAGCAAGAAATTTAAGAAAATCCCCAAATATGTGTTAAAAGATTTGAAGCAGAAGTATCGGGGTTCTGCTAGGGTGCTACTGAAAGCCCTGATGACACAAGATGGAAATGTCGGCGAGGATTTCGTAGAGGCCTTGAAAAGTCACCTGGCTGAGGTCGTTCAAAATCGGAAGAAAAATGCCATCAGAAGCTTTTTCTCGACCGTAGCCAAAGCAATAGTGAAACCGTTCAGTAGCTGCTTTGGTCAGGGTGGGTTGTAGAGTAAAGGTGCTCTTAGATCACGTTTTACCGGCCCTACTATAGTCTACTCCACTCTATTATATCATTTTCTATACTACTCTACTCTACTCTTACTTTTCTTTGGAGGAGGGTTTCCATTATAAAATAGTCCCCTTTGTGTAGCACTGCCTCTGTGTTTTTTCGGAAATGTGCTCGGAAATATTCGCTGCAAATGTGGCTGGAAAAAAATATTGAAAAAAACAAAACAATACAAATTGATGTGCTTAAAGCTGGGGTGGAGGATTTGGGGAGAAAATAGCAGTTGGGGATAGAGATTTGAATCCAAATACCTCAACCGCTCCACTTGTTCTCTTTGGTCCCTCCCCTATGGTCCCTCCCTGACACGCTCTACTACACCAACAAAGTCGGTGCCAAAGTGAATGGACAGTCCCAACAGCCAATAAGAACAGAGAATCGGAGCCTCACTCTGATTGGTCAAAGTGTACAGCTCATGTTAACTTTGACCAATCAGAAATCACATACCCCAGCTTTAACTAGCGCTGCCATTTCACAAAAATAAAAATCTAAATTGTCAACCTGGAACATGGAACAGATTATGGTACCAAAACAAGTAGGTACCAAGTCTTTAATATAGTCGAAAAGCAGAAAAAGTAGAGTAGAATAGAATGTAGAGTAGGGCCGATAAAATGTAGCCGAAAACCACCACTATGCACCATTTATTTTCTCATATCACAGCACTCCGATTCCCTGAAAATAATTAGTTTTATTCAACGTTTAAATGTATTTCAGGAGCCATTTAACAGGTCCACAGTCCTGACACTTGTGTGTGTGTTACTCATAGTAAAGCCGAACATATTATTGCTTTCAACTTGCTCAAGACGACATCCACTGCGGACGATTTGAATTTGAAGCGTGTGCACATCCTCAAATATTACTGCTAAGCGTCCGCAAAATTCAAGTAACACACATCGCACATTCATTCATAAAATATACTAAAACGTACCAAAATAATCAAATCTACATCTGCGCAAACACGTCAAAGTCAAATTTATTTCTATAGCACATTTAAAAACAGCATCAGTCGAGCAAAGTGCTGAACAAGATAACATACAAAACAACATATAAGATCCATGAACATAAAGGGAAACGTGGTTGAATAGCAAGAGTATGTAAGCCTTTAATGTGATGATAATATGGTATTGCAGGATGTGCACAACCGACGCTTCAATCGGATATTGTCAGTGTTTCCCAGTGGCCGCCTAAACAACAACACAAGACTCCATTGTTGAATACCGATTAAAAAAAAATTAAAAATAAAAAATTCAAAAAAATAAAAATACCGTTGCTGCTCTTCATTGCAAACATATTTATATTTTAATCTAACAATGGATTTATAATACAGAAATGTCAACTTTCTGAAGAGTATGTTTATTAAATTGTTTGAATAATGTAAGTGATTGTTATGAGATAAAGAAGAAAAAGAGGGAGATGGATTGAGAGAGAGAGAGAGAGAGAGAGAGAGAGAGAGAGAGAGAGAGAGAGAGAGAGAGAGAGAGAGAG
>CM049410.1:26085000-26087500 GCA_026929865.2 Hyperoplus lanceolatus
AGGATTCCCATAAAACATATAATTGGACATAGAGTTGGTTGATGTCATGTGTATATATATTATATTACTAATTTCCCATTTTTATGGGCGGCAGTGGTGAAGTGTGTAGGGAGGTCGCCTCTTGAGTGCAGGGTCGGTGGTTCGATCCCCCGTCTCCCCGCCACATGTCCAAGTGTCCCTGGGCAAAGAGACACTGAACCCTAAATTGCTCCTGATGGTTCAGAGAGCGTCGTGTGTGTGTGTGTGTGTGTGTGTGTGTGTGTGTGTGTGTGTGTGTGTGTGTGTGTGTGTGTGTGTGAGTGTCTCTCTCTGCCTGTGTGTGTGTTTCTCTGCATGTGTGTGTGTGTGTGTGTTTCTCTGTGCGTGTGTGTGTTTCTCTGCCTGTGTGTGTGTGTGTGTGTGTGTGTGTGTGTGTGTGTGTGTGTGTGTGTGTGTGTGTGTGTGTGTGTGTGTGTGTGTGTGTGTGTGTGTGTGTGTGTGTTTCTCTGCCTGTGTGAGTGTGTGTGTGTGTAAATGGGTGAATGTGGTAAGAAATGTAAAGCACTTTGGGGCTGAGAAAGTTGCCTAAAAAGCCCTATATTGTATAAGTTAAGTCCATTCGCCATTTGCCATGTATAGTGCCCTGTGTGCCCCACACTGTTTCATGTGTGTGGCTCGGCCCTCACCAACTAAAGCCTCACCGTATGAAGCCATCAAAGAGACTGTTAAGCCATCAAGCCTGACCTGCCTTTGTCCTTGAAAACAACAGTTTCACACACACACACACACACACAGGCAGAGAAAGAGACACACACACACACACACAGGCAGGCAGAGAGAGAGAGAGAGAGAGACACACACACACAGGCAGAGAAACACACACACACACACACACACACACACAGACAGACACAGGCAGGCAGATAAACACACACACAGAGGAGGTAAAAACAGACACACACACACACACACAGGCAGATAAACAGACACACACACACACACACACACACACAGGCAGATAAACAGACACACACACACACACACAAACACACACACACACACACACACACACACACACACACACAGGCAGATAAACACACACACACACACACACACACACACACACACACACACACACACACACACACACACACACACACACACACAGGTAGTAGACCAGACGATTTGGCTTGGCAAAATTTGGCCCCGAGTCGAGACCATTAAGAGTATTCTTCTATTAGTGTTGGGTTAACCTGTCAAGCCTGGTAGTGTAGCTCTGTGTGTGTGTGTGTGTGTGTGTGTGTGTGTGTGTGTGTGTGTGTGTGTGTGTGTGTGTGTGTGTGTGTGTGTGTGTGTGTGTGTGTGTTTCTTGTCTGGCCAGGTCCTGACAAAAGGGCAATAGCCCTTTTGTCTATCAGTGCGAAAAAACGGTCACACAAAGCCCGACATTTATCAGATGGCCGGGATTTCCCTTCACTATATAGGCCTACACACACACACACACACACACACACACACACACACACACACACACACACACACACACACACACACACACACACCCTGGCCACTGCAACAGGCCAAGCTTTCATTCTACCTTAAAGCTACAGTGCGTAACTTTTTCTATATAAATGACTGTTTGTTATATTTGAGCAATTGACAAACGAGTTGACACAATGTTGATTAAGCCTATTATCAGCTCCACAAAACTCTCTCTGTATTTCTCAGTATGGCAGCGTTTACAAACTGGTGCCCCCCCCCCTCCCCCCCCCCTGACACTGGTGCAGGACCTCAGAAAAATCCCCAAGAAGTGCCCAAGAAATGTTTCAGTTGTTGATTCTACTGCTAAGAATAAAACCTGGACGTACAGCAGAAGGTTTAAAATCCATGAGCCATCACTGAAGGCTTTACCTCATGTAGATGCACCGACAGTGTTGTTGTAGTTACTCAGAATTCCTCATGGGGGGTCAAAATCACTCACACACTTTAAAGGTACACAGCTGAACCCCTAAAAAGGTACAATGGTGTCCTTAAATTGTCCAAGTGTGTAGAAGTATTCATATATTTTAGCTCTTTTTAAAGCTATTTGAGCTGAATGGTTTCTGTCAGGCTGTAGGCGGTGGAGTGGAGAGGCAAGATTTCGAATTTTGGTGATTTTTTCTTCTTTTTTTTCTTTTTAGGAAAAAGGCAAATGCTAGGCAGTTTTGTGAGATAAATATATTGTGTGTGTGTGTGTGTGTGTGTGTGTGTGTGTGTGTGTGTGTGTGTGTGTGTGTGTGTGTGTGTGTGTGTGTGTGTGTGTCAAACGGTATGCAGTTATGTGGGCCGAGAAGATTTTTTTTTCAAATAAGTGACTGAAATGAAAATGAAAAAAAACAGCTGAAAAGGCAGAAGCTCCATTAACAGTGGCATATGTCTGAATCGTGTGTGTGTGTGTGTGTGTGTGTGTGTGTGTGTGTGTGTGTGTGTGTGTGTGTGTGTGTGTGTGTGTGTGTGTGTGTGTGTGTGTGTGTGTGGATGG
>CM049410.1:26120000-26122500 GCA_026929865.2 Hyperoplus lanceolatus
AGATTAATATAGGGTTAAAAAAAAACACTCTTTCTGCCTTTTCTCAGGCTAGGATGAACCAATTTCAATTTTTTTGCACATTTATACTACATAGGATCTCAGAATTCAATACACCTTCATATTCAAACCGGTGAAGTAGGCCTTTAAGTGTCTCTATGGCCTTATGCATGTATAGTTTTCATAGGGCAGGGACACTATTATATTATAGAATATACTTGTTATGAAAATCCTTTGAAAGCAGAATAAAAACATATATATCAGAATTGTTCTCTAGGTATTTCCCGCTGCTATATAAGCCCGGATGTCCAAATGCAATGAACCCACCAAAAATATACCAGTAACAGTATGACTTATTTGAGAATATTTCAGTGGGTCTGTAGCCTGTACACACACACACACACACACACACACACACACACACACACACACACACACACACACACACACACACACACACACACACACACACACACACACACACTCTCTGATACACACTCTTATTTTTTGGAGGTATTTTCCATTACTATATAATCCCAGATGTCCTAGTCTATATCAGGCTGTGTGTGTGTGTGTGTGTGTGTGTGTGTGTGTGTGTGTGTGTGTGTGTGTGTGTGTGTGTGTGTGTGTGTGTGTGTGTGTGTGTGTGTGTGTGTGTGTGTGGTGTGGTGTGGGCTGTATGAGAAGGCGAATGCTGTATCTCCCAGTATTGTCTTATACAGAGATGCCAAAGCTACTTATACAAAGGAAGCTATTCTTAAAATACCTCTATACACATTATGTCATAGCATATATTGTATACATTAGCTTGTTAAAGATTTAACTGAACTGTCTTTTGAATTATGACCAATGTATGGCCTCCCTGATAAAAATAAAATTATTAAAAAAATAAAATTAAAAATACAGTCAGTCATAATATAAATATAGATATTTAAAGGTGAAGTAAGCGATTTATCTATGTTACTATAAGTGTAGAATCACTCTTTATTCATACAGTGATCACTTACATAATGTGCGCGTTTCATAAAGCCGATCTCTCAGTCAGCTGCTCTGCATGTAATCGGCAAATAAACCTATTGTAGTATCCCGAAATTGTTATCCAATCAGGAGAGAGAACGCTACAAACCGACACTTGTCTCACTCATATATAGTATATACACTCCATGGTCTCACTGCCGGTGCACGCCAGAGCAACATATGGGTGAATGTGTATGCACCTACAATGGCGGAGCAGGTAAAAATCCTTCCCAATGTCTGTTTTGATGGTTTGTATCATGTTTTATCACACTTATGGATCTGAGATTATGCTAGATAACTCGCCGCTTGAAGACCGCAGTGCATTAATGTGGTGACGTAGGGACGAGCGAGGGGACCGCTAACTGCAGTGACTGACAGGAAGTTAGCTAGAAGAACCATTCCGCTTACAGCTCCTTTAAAGGTGCTACCAATATGAAAAAAACAGCGGCTCTATATTGTTGATGTAAATCCTAATATGTGATGATACAGTACAGGCTGTTGTTATAGCAACAGCAGCAGATTCAAATGCATGATCAAATCAGTAAACACATGTCAAGTAAAATATTAAAGAAGGTTATTAAAACGTGTTATAATATACATATAGTTATTTAAAGAAGAGCCAGCATTGTAAAACAAGTGTCTCTATATAGTTATCATCATCACCATCATCATCATCATCATCATCATCATCAATTTAAACAGGCAAACATTGCTTTTTTTTTTTTTTTTTAACCTTTATTTATACAGGTAAATCCCATTGAGACCGAAGACTCTTTTGCAAGGGAGACCTGTTCCCATTCCCACGTTACCATTCACACACGCATTCATACACCGATAGCAGACTAACTATCGACATTCACACGAGGCAAGGTGGGTGAAGTGTCTTGCCCAAGGACACAACAACTGTGACACAGGTGGCGGGGCGGGGATCGAACCTCCAACCCTTTGATCATCAGCCGACCCGCTCTGCCAACTGAGCCACAGTTGCTAAGAAACAATGTCTTATTTAAACCTGCAGTGTGTAGAATTTTGGGTTTTATTTCCTAGCAGATTTTGTAGAAAGTAATTATAATATCCATAAGTACATTTAATTTAGTGCATAATAGCTGATTTTCTTTTTTTTAATTATTATTTTTTTCCTTAGAAAGGGTCTCATATATGTGCATTCTAGAACTTTGTAGAACTTTCTTGATGATGTCATATTACACACTGCACCTTTAAGCAATGGCCTGGTTATCTAAAGGTGCAGTGTGTAATATGACATCATCAAGTAAGTTCTACAAAGTTCTACAAAGGTTCTACAAAGGTCTAGAATGCAACGCTCCCTGGGTAACCCCAACACTTTTGAATAATAACAGACGCTACAGTGGTCTTCAAGGACAAGAACAATTCTACATTTTAAACAATGCACCTGATGACATTCCAACTATGACACTTTCAAGATGGCGGCACTAGGCCTTGATCCAAAATATGCAGAAGTATGGAC
>CM049410.1:26142500-26145000 GCA_026929865.2 Hyperoplus lanceolatus
TCTCTGCCCGCTCGCCTCTCCATTGACAATGCGTTGCCAGGGGCGACAAACGTGTTCCGTCTGAAACGCCCTTAAGACTTGCCCACAAAATGTAATATTAATATTTGTAATTCTCCACTCAGGAGGATAATTCAGATTATTGGCAGAGGGGATTTTACACCAATGAGGACATATTTATGAATGAGGATATTGATTTTAGCTAATGCATTACTTAAAATGTTACACAGTGTCCCTTTAAGGTGTAGTGTGTAGAAGGGAATTGGAAGCTTTCAGACCAGACAAAATAGAGATGCATCATTATATTCATAGGTATGTTTATATGTTTTTATGATTCAGTTTAGAATCGCTTGGAAATAAACGTTTTTTCTTTAATAACTTAATAAAAGCCGCCATGTTTCTATAGTAGCACAGAATGCGGAAAACTTATCCTTGAAGGCCACCATAGCTGCAATAGATGGAACATTGCATTGTAGAACTTATGCTCCTATACAAACACTGCTCTTCTAAGTATTCTTATGGTTCAAAAACAGATAAATAACTTCATATTTAACATTAATAAAGACATTATTATTACGTCAAAATGAGCATGAGTCTGGGGCGCCCTTAGCTCAGTTGGTAGGACGCCCCCCCCCCCCCCCCCCCCCCATGGGCCTCGGCCAGCAGCGGACCCGGGTTCGATTCCAGCTCGCGGTCGTTCTCTGCATGTCACTCCCCTCACTGCCCCATTTCAACTCTGTCTCTACACTAGTTTAAAAATGCCTAACAATAATAAAAAAAAAAAAGCTCATTACAATGAGTAGGATGGAATAGGTCTTTCAGTACAGAGCCTTAGTCGGAAGGCTCAAACAATTATAAATTACTTCACATCTAACATTAATAAAGACAATATTATGACCACTACATATGACTCTAATAACACTGGTGGTATTCTCACCTTGTTGGCTTTCAGTACCCAATGACTTTTTTTTTTAAAGATAATTTTTTGGGCATTTTCAAGCTTTATTAGACAGTACAGAGTTGAAATGGGGAGAGAGAGAGAGAGAGAGAGAGAGAGAGAGAGAGAGAGAGAGAGAGAGAGGGGGGGAATGACCTGCAGTAAAGGTCCACGGGTTGGATTTGAACCCGCGACCACTGCAACGAAGGCCGGAGCCAATATGGTACACGCTCTATCCACTACACCACCAGAGTACCCCGTGATCTTTTTTTTTTTAAGGAAGTGGAACAATTTAGTTTTCCCGTTTGAGGAAGACATTATTCATCCACAGCGGCCTGAATTTCCACACACACACACACACACACACACACACACACACACACACACACACACACAACTGCTTATCCTTTCTGCTTTACATGCAAACAGCCACAGGGTCATGACCGAAAGGATTTGCCCTTTTCATTAATTTCCGGGTAAGGAATCAGTCTAATGTTATCTTTAAACAAAGAGCAGCCCATTTATCATACAATGCATTACTGCAACATAATGCATTTCTCCATTGTTTATGGGGGGAATTATCACAACAGCAAAATAAATCTCCATAAAACTCTCTCTGTATTTCTCAGTATGGCAGCGTTTACAAACTGGTGCCGGAGCTCAGAAAAAATCCCCAAGAAGAGCCCAAGAAATGTTTCACTTGTTGATTCTACTGCTAAGAACAAAAGCTGGACGTACAGCAAAAGGTATAAAATCCATTAGCCATCACTGAAGGCTTTACCTCATGTAGATGCACCGACAGTGTTGTTGTAATTACTCAGAATTCCCACAATTGAAATCTAGCAGAACCAGTAGCATTTGTTGTTAAGGGTAAAAACTGAAGCTATTGTGTATTAATCTTAATGCATAATATAATACAATGCAATTTATTATGTCTAATCTTGGTATATGGTATGCCCCTGTAAAGCACTTTGAATGGCCTTGTGTCTGAGTTGTGTTATAGAAATAAACTTGCCTTGCCCACGTGGAAAAGTCAGGCTTTTGTGTGTGTGTGTGTCTGTGAGTGTGTGTACATGTGTGTGTGTGTGTGTGTGTGTGTGTGTGTGTGTGTGTGTGTGTGTGTGTGTGTGTGTGTGTGTGTGTGTGTGTCTGAGCTCAATGGTATAATTTGTCGGGGGGGGGGGGACTTATTCATATGCCCTGAATGTGCGCTTAAAAATAATGTTAATACACAGCCTAGGCTCTGTAAACTAGTATGTAAAACAAAGGGTATGCTAACAGTGGGCCCTACTTTAGCTATCACAGGCCCGCTTACAGAGCCTAGGCTGTGCATTAACACCGACTTAATTTTCAGTGCGCACACAATACAAATCGTGGAAAATGAGGAGATATTCACTGATTTTGACAACAAGCGTTTTCCAGAATCACTAGCTACACCTTTATTAATAAAACGTTCCATTGGGTCCATGTCAATCGAGAGACATTGGGAAGTTCCCCGGCTTGTGAACCCATTGAACTCATATTTATTTCTGTGTTTTGTGTGTGTATCAGCAAAACATATTTCCT
>CM049410.1:26157500-26160000 GCA_026929865.2 Hyperoplus lanceolatus
ACTCACTCACTGTATTAATCCCGAAAGATAATTTGACATATCTGACACAAATCCAATTTTTTTCCTCCTGTTTTTTGGCAGAAGGTAGAGTGTGCAAAATGAGACTGGATAGTTGGGAACTGTTTTTTTTTTAAAGATCAACTTCTTCATTAATAACCAACAGGTCTGGGACTGAGGGCCACAGGCATGAGGCAAGGCAGCCAGGAAGCGTTGAGGAACATGTTTTTTGGGTATATTTGGGCTAATTTCTTGGGAATTCCGTGTGTGTGTGTGTGTGTGTGTGTGTGTGTGTGTGTGTGTGTGTGTGTGTGTGTGTGTGTGTGTGTGTGTGTGTGTGTGTGTGTGTGTGGCCCCCTCAAGTAAAAAAGATTCCAAAAACATCATAATTTGCTTGGAGTTTTTTTTGCCCTTAGTTAACTTGTGCTGCCGACTGCTCTCTCTCTATCCGTCTATCTATCTATCTATCTATCTATCTATCTATCTATCTATCTATCTATCTATCTATCTATCTATCTATCTATCTATCTATCTATCTCTCTCTATATATCTCTCTCCCTCTCTCTATCTCTCTCTATCTCTATCTCTCTCTCTCTATCTCTCTCTCTCTCTCTCTCTCTCTCTCCCTCTCTCTCTCTCCCTCTCTCTATATCTCTCTCTCTCTCTCTCTCTATTTTTTTTGAATATGTCCTTCTTACTTCAAATAAAAACTTTTTCCTCTCAAAGTTCAAAATGCCTCGCACTCTAAAAACTAAATAAATCCGTTTGATGATCAGACTGCAATAAGACGCTCTCCCCCAAAACAACTTAAACATTTATATGTCTAACTGTTTTAAATTTGCCATAGGTGCTAGATGGAGAAGTTTTCAATGCGTGTCAGCCAGTATTAACACTATCCTCTGTATGTTGCTTTCCCAAAACTTTTCTTAAAGGTGCAGTGTGTAATATGACATCATCAAGAAAGTTCTAGAAAGTTCTAGAATGCAACGCTCCCTGGGTAACCCCACACCTTTTTTATAATAACAGAAGCTACAGTGGCCTTCAAGGACAAGAACAATTCAAAAATTATTATTTTTTTCCTTAGAAAGGGTTTCATATATGTCCATATTTCTCCAGACTTTAGACCAAGGCCTTGTCACCGCCATTTTGAAAGTGTCATAGTTGGAATGTCATCAGGCGCATTGTTTAAAATGTAGAATTGTTCTTGTCCTTGAAGGCCACTGTAGCTTCTGTTATTATTCTAAAGGGTTGGGGTTACCCAGGGAGCGTTGCATTCTAGAACTTTGTAGAACTTTCTTGATGATGTCATATTACACACTGCACCTTTAAGCCAAACCATCAATGACCAGTCAGGGAAGGGGTCAGAGGTTAAGTTAAGAATTACACTGATTGGACACTAGGGTTGCGTTCCGAATCGCATACTTTCTACTATATAGTATGTAGAAAAAAGATTTAGGATGTCCCGATTCTTGTGGCCAGATTTAGGATGGTTAGAATACCCGGATGGTCTACTTCATGCGGCCAAGATTGTTAGTGTTGAAAAGTGCATCCTATTTGGGCGATTCTGACCCACAATCCAGTGCGCACGTGAAGTGACGTAACATCGACGAAGCCTATAGGTCCATGTTATGAAAACAAACGGGGATGCGACGGATATAAAAGCAAGAGGCAAGATCAAGGCGCAATGTTATGATGAAATAAGAGAGAAAAGTACGTCCCAATAGTATGCCTACTGCATCCTAACTAGATTCTTTTTATCGTCAGATGTAGTATGTAGAATAGAAAAAAGAAAGAGTATGCGATTTGAAACGCAACCTAGGGTTAATTCCCCTGATCTCTTAGTGATCAGAGTGAATGGAGCTACGGTGGCCTTCAAGGACAAGAAGTTACTAAAGAGCAAACCAAACCTCTTAAAGATACAGTGTGTAGTTTAAGGTGTATTCTCGCGTCATCTAGTGGTGAGATTCTAGATGTCAGCGCTCCCTTGCTAACCCCTTTTCTTTGGGAGAATTTACAAGAAGCTACGGTGGCCTTCAAGGACAAGAAGCTATAGTTACTTAAAGATGGCATCATCCACCACTGCCTCAAGTCTTTCCACAATATCAAGTGACGAGGTGAAGATGTATTTAGTTATTTAATCTTTTTCTTTTTTAAGATATTTTTTGGGCATTTTTATGCTTTATTTGATAGTGCAGAGAGACAGAGGTGAAATGGGGCAGAGAGGGGAGTGACATGCAGAGAACAACCGCGGGCTGGAATCAAACCCGGGAGGGGGACGCCCTACCAACTGAGCTAAAGGCGCCCCCGGTTATTTATTCTATAGTACTTCTTCTTCTTCTTGGTCTTCCAACAGGTGCATTTCCCCAGGACGCCCATTGTATATAAAAATGTGTAAGGCCGTTAAGTTTGTCCGTTCTGTGCTACTGTAGAAACATGGCGGTGCAACATGGCGGCCTCAGCGCCTCGCTCCTGTGTAGATATAAAAGGTCATTCTAAGGTCATA
>CM049410.1:26182500-26185000 GCA_026929865.2 Hyperoplus lanceolatus
TCAAATGGTTTTCCACATATACGATAGAGGTCCACCACGCCAATAAAGCCAATCAATGCTAACCTAATCTAGCCCCAAGCCTCTCCCGTGTGTGTGTGTGTGTGTGTGTGTGTGTGTGTGTGTGTGTGTGTGTGTGTGTGTGTGTGTGTGTGTGTGTGTGTGTGTGTGAGCACTTTGTTCGCCCATTGCTTAGGAGAAAGACTCCGAAAGAAAGGCATAAATAAATAAAACCTTAAACCACTCATGCTCTTCTATTGTGTGTGTGTGTGTGTGTGTGTGTGTGTGTGTGTGTGTGTGTGTGTGTGTGTGTGTGTGTGTGTGGGGGGGGGGGGGGGGGGGGCAGCGATCCACAGTTATATATAAAGCTCATTTTAGGGGGATATACCGGATTTTATGGAACCGCAGAAGGTGAATTTACAAACACAGTCGCTTTTTAAATTTGGTTAGAGGGAGAGAGAGAAACGAGTGGGAGCTTATATGATGAGTCATCTGTGTGTGTGTGTGTGTGTGTGTGTGTGTGTGTGTGTGTGTGTGTGTGTGTGTGTGTGTGTGTGTGTGTGTGTGTGTGTGGATGTCCCTCACTTATTTCTATTGCAACGGGCTAAACAACAGGGTGGGTGGGGTAAGGCACTTTTTGCTACTTAGAAAGGACCAGGAAAACGATAGATGTAGGACTAATGCCCAATTACAAAGCCTAGGCTGTGTATTAACAACAGATACATTCAGCCACACACAGTACAGACAGGTATAGTGGATCGTGAGCGATACTGACAACAAGCATTCTCCAGAAAATCACTGACTACACCTTTAATCAAGTAGCTTTATTAGGTAGTACAGAGTTGAAATGGGGAGACAGAGACAGAGAGAGAGAGAGAGAGAGAGAGAGAGAGAGAGGGGGGGGGGGGATGACTTGCAGTAAAGGTCCACGGGTCGGATTTGAACCCGCGACCACTGCAACGAAGGCCGGAGCCAATATGGTAGACGCTCTATCCACTACGCCACCGGAGCGCTCACAACACTTTCATGAGCATTATCCTTATGTACAATGATTTAACATAGAGAGCTAACAATAGGTCATTGAGAAAATGCTTTTTGCACATTTTTTTAAACACACACACACACACACACACACACACACACACACACACACACACACACACACACACACACACACACACACACACACACACACACACACACACACACACACACACACCCCGGTATACGTTTGCTCTTGTCCCAAAGCTAACATAGCAATTACAGGCACTGTCAGTCAGTGTCAGATGTTTCTATCGGTGATCAATCCGCGGCGGTTGGACGTGAACACACACATGCAAGGGGAGTTTAACACACACACACACACACACACACACACACACACACACACACACACACACACACACACACACACACACACACACACACACACATATACAGACAGACAGACAGACGGATAGACAAACAGATAGACAGACAGAAACACACACACACACGGGCAGACAGACAGACAGACAGACAGACAGACAGACACGTAGACACACACACAGATGGACGGACAGACGGACACACACACACACACACACACACACACACACACACACACACACACGTAGACACACACATTGACGGACGGACGGAAAGACAGACAGGCAGAGACACACACACAGACACACACACACACACACACACACACACACACACACACACACACACACACACACACACACACACACACAGTTAAACCCTCCCCTATAGCCCACCAAACGGCTGTTCAATCAGTTTGCCCCATCAGGAATGCATAGGGAATCTAGTTTGTGTTGCAAGCTGCTCTTAATATACTGCTGTACTTTCTCAAGCCACAAATGTTATTTAAGGGTAAAGACACACACACACACACACACACACACACACACACACACACACACACACACACACACACACACACACACACACACACACACACACACACACACACACACACACACACACTGACCTCAGAGCTGCTGTTTAATCACCATGGGCATTTTAATGGCTTGTCAAAGAGTATTGAAATATGGTTGTAGGCTACCAGGGGCAAACGTTACGATAAATCCCCCTCACACACACACACACACACACACACACACACACACACACACACACACACACACACACACACACACACACACACACACACACACACACACACACACACACACACACACACACACACACACACACACACACACACACACACACACACACACACACACACACACACACACACACACACACACACACACACACACACACACGAGTCTATACGGACACTAGTGTTAATGGTTATAAATCAATGCTTTGGAGTGAGGAAAATATGACAGCTATTAAAGTAATGAATGGCATGATTAATTTTTCACATTAAAGATTAAACGCTATGAGAGGGTGTGTGTGTGTGTGTGTGTGTGTGTGTGTGTGTGTGTGTGTGGTGTGTGTGTGTGTTATCACATTAAGCTATGAGAGG
>CM049410.1:26220000-26225000 GCA_026929865.2 Hyperoplus lanceolatus
AGGGCTTTTGGTATGAGTAGGACGTTAGTAGGGCTTTTAGTATGAGTAGGACATTATTAGGGCTTTGAGTATGAGTAGGACGTTAGTAGGGCTTTAGTATAAAGTAGGACGTTAGTAGGGCTTTTAGTAAGATGTAGGACGTTAGTAGGGCTTTTAGTATGAGTAGGACGTTAGTAGGGCTTTTAGTATGAGTAGGACGTTAGTAGAGCTTTCAGTATGAGTAGGACGTTAGTAGAGCTTTGAGTATGAATATGACGTTAGTAGGGCTTTTAGTATGAGTAGGACGTTAGTAGGGCTTTAGTATGAGTAGGACGTTAGTAGGGCTTTAGTATGAGTAGGACGTTAGTAGGGCTTTTAGTATGAGTAGGACGTTAGTAGGGCTTTTAGTATGAGTAGGACGTTAGTAGAGCTTTCAGTATGAGTAGGGCGTTAGTAGAGCTTTGAGTATGAATATGACGTTAGTAGGGCTTTAGTATGAGTAGGACGTTAGTAGGGCTTTTAGTATGAGTAGGACGTTAGTAGAGCTTTCAGTATGAGTAGGACGTTAGTAGGGCTTTGAGTATGAATATGACGTTAGTAGGGCTTTTAGTATGAGTAGGACATTAATAGGGCTTTAGTATGAGTAGGTCGTTAGTAGGGCTGTAGTATGAGTAGAACGTTAGTAGGGCTTTAGTATGAGTAGGACGTTAGTAGGGCTTTAGTATGAGTAGGACGTTAGTAGGGCTTTTGGTATGAGTAGAACGTTAGTAGGGCTTTAGTATGAGTAGGACGTTAGTAGGGCTTTTGGTATGAGTAGGACGTTATTAGGGCTTTTAGTATGAGTAGGATGTTAGTAGAGCTTTTAGTATGAGTAGGACGTTAGTAGGGCTTTGAGTATGAGTAGGACGTTAGTAGGGCTTTAGTAGGGCTTTAGTATGAGTAGGACATTATTAGGGCTTTAGTATGAGTAGGACGTTAGTAGGGCTTTAGTATGAGTAGGACGTTAGTAGAGCTTTTAGTATGAGTAGGATGTTAGTAGAGCATTTAGTATGAGTAGGACATTATTGGGGCTTTAGTATGAGTAGGACATTAGTAGGGCTTTAGTATGAGTAGGACGTTAGTAGAGCTTTTAGTGTGAGTAGGACGTTAGTAGGGCTTTGAGTATGAGTAGGACGTTAGTAGGGCTTTAGTAGGGCTTTAGTATGAGTAGGACATTATTAGGGCTTTAGTATGAGTAGGACGTTAGTAGGGCTTTAGTATGAGTAGGACGTTAGTAGAGCTTTTAGTATGAGTAGGATGTTAGTAGAGCTTTTAGTATGAGTAGGACATTATTAGGGCTTTAGTATGAGTAGGACATTATTAGGGCTTTAGAATGAGTATGACGTTAGTAGAGCTTTCAGTATGAGTAGGACGTTAGTAGAGCTTTCAGTATGAGTAGGACATTATTAGGGCTTTAGTATGAGTAGGACATTATTAGGGCTTTAGTATGAGTAGGACATTATTAGGGCTTTAGTATGAGTAGGACGTTAGTAGAGCTTTTAGTATGAGTAGGACATTATTAGGGCTTTAGTATGAGTAGGACATTATTAGGGCTTTAGTATGAGTAGGACATTGTTAGGGTTTGTAGGGCTTTAGTAGAGTTGAGTAGAGGACATTATTAGGGCTTTAGTATGAGTAGGACGTTATTAGGGCTTTAGTATGAGTAGGACATTATTAGGGCTTTAGTATGAGTAGGATGTTAGTAGAGCTTTTAGTATGAGTAGGACGTTATTAGGGCTTTAGTATGAGTAGGATGTTAGTAGAGCTTTTAGTATGAGTAGGACGTTATTAGGGCTTTAGTATGAGTAGGACGTTAGTAGAGCTTTTAGTATGAGTAGGACATTATTAGGGCTTTAGTATGAGTAGGATGTTATTAGGGCTTTAGTATGAGTAGGACGTTAGTAGGGCTTTAGTATGAGTAGGACGTTAGTAGGGCTTTAGTATGAGTAGGACGTTAGTAGAGCATTTAGTATGAGTAGGATGTTAGTAGAGCATTTAGTATGAGTAGGACGTTATTAGGGCTTTAGTATGAGTAGGACGTTAGTAGAGCTTTTCCAAAACAGCCAATGTGTAAGTGAGTGAGCAATTGATCTATTAGAGGGGTTAAGGAAAGAGTTAGGTCAAGCAAGCAAGGCCCTGTGTGTGTGTGTGTGTGTGTGTGTGTGTGTGTGTGTGTGTGTGTGTGTGTGTGTGTGTGTGTGTGTGTGTGTGTGTGCCAAGCAAGCAAGGTCTTGTATTAAAAGGTACAAATTACAGCCTTGCCCCAAACCAGTGACCCTCCCCATCTCATACAAGCAAGAAAAAGCCCTCCACTTATTTTTTTCTTCCCATCGATGGGTGTGTGTGTGTGTGTGTGTGTGTGTGTGTGTGTGTGTGTGTGTGTGTGTGTGTGTGTGTGTGTGTGTGTGTGTGTGTGTGTGTGTGTGTGTGTGTGTGTGTGTGCGTGTGTGAAATCTAATTGCTTTAATACGCGATCAATGGGAACTAAATTGGTTTTGTGTTGGAAGCGCATGGAGGAATGAGCTCTGAGCTGTTGTTTACTTTTGCATCCTAAATCATGGTGATATTTGGGACGCTTGTGTGTGTGTGTGTGTGTGTGTGTGTGTGTGTGTGTGTGTGTGTGTGTGTGTGTGTGTGTGTGTGTGTGTGTGTGTGTGTGTGTAAATGGGGGTGAGGTTTGTTATGGCACTCAATCAAGATCCTAATAAAAATCACAAGGCTTAATTGTTTTTTCAAACTCGTAAATCGTCCAATTTAATGGGTTAATGTCAGGACCTATACGAGTGTGTGTTTGTGTGTGTGTGTGTGTGTGTGTGTTCGTGGTGTTAAGGGGGGGGGCGTGTGCTTTGATTCGAATCCGCCCAGGAGCTCCCTTTTTGGGGGACTGAGACCACTGATAGCCCTTTGGCGATCCGATACTCTACATGTAATTCTTAGTATTGAATAATTCTATCATCATATATCTAAACAAAATCATTTTGAGGAACCTTGAACCAAACGTTAAGACTAGTAACTTTTCAGGAAGCTTTCTAACTTCAAACAGTGTTCCAGGGATCTACATTTTCCTGTGAGGAAAGTTTGTTTATTCAGTTATGAGAATATACCTTAGAAATATATATTTTTCACTTTTATGAAAGTTACATAGTGCACCATTTAATATTGTGTTTATTTCAGTTGTGAGAATATATCTTAGAAAATAGTCCCCCAAAAAGTTACACAGTGCACCTTTCATATAAATCGAATCGGGTGTATTTGTGTAGCCCACTATCACAAAAAGACAATTGCATCAGTGGGCTTATAAAGACTTATACTAAAATTATGGTTGTGGTGGTGGTGGGGGGGTGTGAGTGGCTTGTTTCTAACCCGCCCGGGAGTCACTCTTTGTGGATAAGTGCGGCCACTGATAACCCCCCAGCCATCTGATATGACTAATCCCCTCTAATCCTTAATACACTCCTTAACATGCGGCCCAACTGACAGCAGTCGATGTGGCCGCACTCAGCTGTCTTATCGCTGATCGCTTTGTACATTGACTCTCTCTCTCTGTCTGTGTGTGTCTGTGTGTGTGTCTGTCTATCTCTCTCTCTCTCTCTCTCTGTCTCTGTGTGTGTCTGTGTGTGTGTGTGTATGTCTCTCTCTCCCTCTCTCTCTCGCTCTCTCTCTCTCTCTCTCTCCCTCTCTCTCTCTCTCTGTCTCACACTAGTTTGTAAACGCTGCCATACTGAGAAATACAGAGAGAGTTTGGTGGAGCTGATAATAGGCTTAATTAACTTTGTGTCAACTCATGTGTCAATGGCTTTAAATATAACAGACATTCATTCATATGAAAAAAGTTACGCACTGTAGCTTTAAACTAGTGTGTGAGACCGTGGTTTTGGGGGAATGATAGAAAAGCCAGACTTTCTTTCACCGCATTATCCACACACTGCTTCTTTCTTTGCTTCACACAGCCCACTTGTCTTTCTCTTACAGACAGCTAAAGCCCCTGTCTCACTGGGCTGCGACTGTGTGTCCCTAAAGCCCCTATCTCACTGGGCTGTGACTGTGTGTCCCTAAAGCCCCTATCTCACTGGGCTGCGACTGTTTGCGACAAGTTGGAGACACAAAATTGCGACAAAATATGCCAATTTGCGACAATTTTCACTTGCAGTCTCACTGAGTTGCTACTTACGACATGTTTGCGAATGTCCTTGCCGGGAGGTCGCATTTATGTCTCACGAACGTCTGGCGAGTGTCGCACGAACGGAATGCCAGTCTCATTTTTGTCTCAAAGCAGTCGCAATTTAGTTTCATATGTCACCAAACACTCGCCAAACCCTCGCAAAGTTGTCTCACACTTCTCGCACTTTCTGACTCGCGGAGACTGAATTGAGAAGGGTTTGCGACGCGTGCGACACACCTGCGACCACTCTGAGACCGATTTGTCGCACACTTTTTTTGAACATGTTCAAAATTCAAGCGACAGGACTGCACGGCTCTGCGACTCATGCGAGGAAAGTGAGACCTCCGCGAACGTTTGGAGACAGTTTAGAGACTCCCTCGCGAATGCAGTCTCCAACTTGTGGCAAACAGTCGCAGCCCAGTGAGGTAGGGGCTTTAGGGACACACAGTTGCAGCCCAGTGAGATTGGGGCTTCAGGGACACACAGTCGCAGCCCAGTGAGATAGGGGCTTTAGAGAGATGGGATGTCCTGGATGTAGCGTGTTAGCTTCGATTGTAGCCCAAAACCGCAGGGAAAATAAGCTACAGTCCCAACAGAGACAGTTATTGACATTGAGATGTGTGGGGATCGGGGGGGGGGTGTGTGTGTGTGTGTGTGTGTGTGTGTGTGTGTGTGTGTGTGCGTGTGTGACAGTGTGTGACAGTGTGTGACAGTGTGTGTGTGTGTGTGTGTGTGTGTGTGTGTGTGTGTGTGTGTGTGTGTGTGTGTGTGTGTGTGTGTGTGTGTTACAGTGTTGTGTGTGCGTGTGTGTGTGTGTGTG
>CM049410.1:26230000-26237500 GCA_026929865.2 Hyperoplus lanceolatus
AGACTGACTGCTGAAGGGAAATGAAAATTGAGCAGAAGTAGGTAGGAGGGCGGTGCCAGGCTAAATCTATCCTGCTTTATGGAGAAAAAGAGAGACACACACACACACACACACACACACACACACACACACACACACACACACACACACACACACACACACACACACAGTACGCCCATATTCAACTTTCAGTCCAATTGTGACCCCAGAAAACCTCACAGTTTTGCCGAAGCCCTGACCTTTACCTGTGTGTGGACTAATATCCCTGTTACATCAGTGGACATCTGCATACTGAAGGTATCTAGTATTGATCTGCATGGAATCAATAGCTGGCATTCTGATCCTTCTTACAGTGTGTGTGAGCCTCTGATAAACAAGCTGGTCCATCTAGCTAACACAGGGGATATACTGTTGCTGTGTGTGTCTGTGTGTGTGTGTGTGTGTGTGTGTGTGTGTGTGTGTGTGTGTGTGTTTGTGTGTGTGTGTGTGTGTGTGTGTGTGTGTGTGTGTGTGATGGGGAGTGTGTGTGTCTGCAACCCTGTGTGTGTGCGTGTGTCTCTCTCTTTCTCACTCTGTGTGTGTGTGTGTGTGTGTGTGTGTGTGTGTGTGTGTGTGTGTGTGTGTGTGTGTGTGTGTGTGTGTGTGTGTGTGTGTGTGTGTGTGTGTTTTGGGTTGAGGTCAAGCCAGTGACCTATTGGTAAAACTGTTCTTGCGTGCCGATAAATGCCTAGCCGTATTAACCACACACACACGCACACACACACACACACACACACACACACACACACACACACACACACACACACACACACACACACACACACACACACACACAAACTCACTCACTATCTCAAAGGGTCGATGATTTTAAAAGGGCAAGAGGCAAGACTATACTGTCTTAAGGAATATACAGCCAGGGTGAATTTTTGTTTTACGGTTCAATGTACCAAAAAAAAAGTTTTAGTAGTTCCACACACACATACACATAGGGACACACACACACACACACACACACACACACACACACACACACACACACACACACATAGGGACACACACATACACATAGGGACACAAACACACACACACACACACACACATAGGGACACACACATACACATAGGGACACACACACACACACACACACACACACACACACACACACATACACATAGGGACACACACACACACACACACACACACACACACATACACATAGACACACACACACACACACACACACACACACACACACACACAGGCATAGCTATATATACACACACACAGTGGCGAACTTAGCCATTTTCTAATGTACCTTATATCGCGCACACTGAGATATTCCATACAAGGGATGAACAAAAGTCACTAGCTTTCTTAGCTTGGATTGGTCTAAGACAGGGGTGGCCACTGTTTTTCAGCTTGTGAGCTACTTTTAAAATGACCACGTCAAAGTGAGCTACCACCTACTATAAGGGGTCAAAAGTCACGGTTCGGTACGTACCTTGGTTTTTAAGTCACGGTTCTGTTCTGTATGGTACAGTTCTCAGTTAAGAGGAAAAATGTGTGCAGAATTGAATTTTCACTGAGGGCCACATACAGAAAAATCTCTGAAGGGCCGGGCCACTTTGCAAAAATAACACATTTATCAGGACATAGCTGCTCTGATGTTTAGTTTCATAGTGTCTTCGTAAATTGTAATCCTTCTTCACGGCAACACTTTACTTGCACATTAAACAGATACACCCCCCCTCTTGTTAAATGCCATTGATACACCCAGTGTTTTCTGCTTTTGCGTCCAATGTCCAGCTGGGTGAAAATAGTAGCCAGCCGAGATCCCGCCCCTCTAAGGGGGGTCTGAGTGAAATGCATGAATCTGGTGCACTTTGAGAGGAAAATTAAGAGGCTAAAGCTGAAGAATTTTTATATGAAAAAAAATGGAGACACTGTGTCAGATGAATTGGAAGCTATTGGAGAAGGACACATGGATTTTCCATAATAATATTATTTAAAATAAAATATTATGCAGGGTCCTCTGGGATGGGCTTGGTGCTCTTTTTCTTTTAAATATTTCTCTGTAATATAATGAATGCATTTAAATTATTTAAAAATTAAAAGGACCATATTACATCATATTTTTAAAATGTGCCACGGGCCAATCAATCAGTTTTGACACCCCTGCACTAGTGGGTTAACTAAGAAATGCAAAAAAGTTTAGTAGTTTGGACACCCCTGCACTATGTGGTGGTCTGTTTGTGTGAACAGTCTTCCTCTCTCTGGCTGTATTTTACATAGTAGAATTTGTCACAGTGCAGAAGCCTCTCCACTTCCTTGACTTGGGTTAGCTTTGGTTAGCTCACTGTCAAATTAGAAAGTGGTGTCCTCTCTCCCTCCACCGAATGTCGGCGCATGCTCGCACGGCTCGTTCGCTCTTTCATAGTAAAAAAAAATAAAAAATTAAATTAATTTTTTTTTTTTTTTTTAAGAATGCCACGCGATCGACCCACACTCGATCGCGATCGACCGATCGACCTAGTGGCCACCCCTGGTCTAAGAGGATCCCACATCACACGGTCAGACTGAGCCATTAACTGAACCTGACCCATGACATGTCCATTGCCTAGTCCTAGTTCATTAAGTGTGTCTGAGGGGCCACGCAGAGGAAGCTTTCTCTCTGACAGGAAGTTGATGATTGCCACTAACCTGGATACAATTCTAGAGACCAATATGACTTTGCTTTCAATTAAATGTGTTGTTTTATTTTTTTAACCCTCCTGTTATGTTCCGGGTCAAATTGACCCGTTTCAAAGTTTGAAGATCTAGGAAAAATAGTTAAAATAATTTTTTCAGTATGAAACTTCTTCTGCTTGCCTTAATTAGGGTAATCAACATATAATATGAAAATATTTCATCTCACACATTTGCAACCACCCCCTGCATGTTTATATCACATAGATACTGTTCGGGTCAATTTGACCCGGCAGTAAAACTGGTGGTAAAAGGGTGTCAGAAATGTAAGACTATTTCTTTCTTTACACCTGTGAGACATATTTCACCCAAATCTCACACAAGCACACACATACGCACGCCCACACACGCACACACACACACCCACACACACACAAACACACACACACCCACACACACACACACACACACAGTTGCAAGTGTTATGACTTTTGACAGGAACCATTTATGTTCCCTTTGGAAAACTCCACCCACATTCAGTGGACACTCAACAGGGGAGGGGCAAAACATATGAAATATTCTCTGCATGGGAGTCCTACCAACATTACACTCTGTCAGGCAGACCTTTACAAAATGAGTAGCAGAAACAAAAGGATGACAGTCCAGGAGGCTCTGGAAGTCATCATTGATCATGACAGTGAAATAGAGGAGGATGTATCTTGAGCTAAATTCTGATTCTAATGATTCTGAATTTGAACCAGATGAGGGAATTGCTATTCCTATTCCTCCAAGCAAGACATTCATGTCAACAAATTGTGAAATTCATCCCCAAATATGCGTCTGCAGAAAACATACAGGTGTAACTCATATAATTAGAATATCATTGAAAATGAATTGGAATTAAGGCAAAAAGTCATGCAGAATGGACCCAAACCAAGTACTGAGTACACATGCATGATTATACTTTATAGAGGGCTGATATTTCTGTATTAAAAATCCCTTTTTTTATTGATTTCATGTAATAATCAAATGTTCTGAGATTTTAAATTTGGGGTTTTCATAAGCTGTGTAAACCATAATAATCTAAATTATAACACATAAAGGCTTTAAATATCTCACCTTTCATGTAATGGGTCTATATACTATATTAGTTTCACCTTTTGAGTCAAATTACTGAAATAAATGAACTTTTGCATATTCTAATTTTTCGAGTTTCACCTTAAAGACAGTGCCAGGGCCCACTAGGATGGCACTGACTCGTGTGACTGACATCAAGTCAGCTTTTGAGCTGGTCATGCCAGATTCAATACAGAAAATCATTCTGGAAATGACTAATCTAGAAGGGAGGTGTGTTTTTGGGGAAAAGTGGAAGGAGCTGGAGAAAACACATTTAGATGCGTATTTGGGGCTCCTTATCCTGGCTGGGGTCAAAGGATGAATCGACAGCCAGTCTGTGGGATGCAGAGACAGGCAGGGCTATATTTCAAGCCACAATGTCTCTGGAGACTTTTCACATTGTCTCCAGTGTTCCAAAAGTAATAAAGTGGTGAAACATTACAAAAAAAGTTTGAACATGTATTTTTTTAATGAAAAACGAGTGAATTATCCTTATTGAACCATTACCTGTTAGAGGTAAGGAACACCACATTGCACTAAATATTGATAGAATAGTTAGTAATGGAGTTGGTAATGACATGTGCACACTGCTTGTTAGGATTATTTTTGGTTTAGGACATCTTTTGGAGATTTAAACATGCACCGGGTCAAATTGACCCGGGAACACCATTGCTGTTCCTGACAAATGAACATAACAGGAGGGTTAAATACACAGTGAATTACAAAATAGCCTGTGTCCACAGAGTCTAGGCCTATTGGAAATACAATATTCAAATATTAAAAAAAATAAAATAGGTTATAACCCTGCCTTCTTTAAGCATGGATAGTAGTGACTAAGTGTGCAGGGGAGAGAGAAATATACACAGATAGAGGGAGGAAGAGATAGCTTTATTTTGCTTTTTTACTTAAATTGATCATTGATGGCTTTAGACTGACTCCTGCTGTCCCAAGCCTATCAGCTGTTGTTCTGAACAGCAGTTACACACGGAGGTGAAAACGAAATTGAAACAACTATCGCCTGGCTGGGCTGACTTAAAGTGGAGCAGACAAATATAGCCTGAACTAATAGGCCGAAATATTGTTACAAAAATACAGGCAATGTGTTGTGTGATTTTAGTCAGTAGACCTAGAGGCTGGCCCCGATCGCCACTAACTGTTCTGTAATACACGATCGCCGATCACGTGAACACACAGGCGTCTTTAGCATATATGCATCCAATCCGCGGTTCACGTGGGTCCCAAACCGTGAGGGTTGGTCCGAATGGACCACGGATCAACCGTGATCCGTTGCACCATTAATTATCTCCATCAGTTTGTTGACACACATTCAAGTCATTAGCATAGCTGCTGGCTGAGCCAGAGCCACCTGTTGGATTGACAGGAGGAGCTGGAACGTTACCGGTTAATGATGTAGACAGCTGTTCTTCCGTCTAAGGTCCCGCTGCCACCGCGCCGGGTGCTTTAAAAAAGCTTAATAGCTTCGGCAGCTTTGGTATTAAGTCCTGACTTTGGTCCTTCTTCTTCTGTTTGTTTTGTGACCCGCTCTCGTATGTTCGCTTCATTTTGGTATAGGTAGGTATAGGTAGGTATAGGTAGGTAGGTTAGGTTACGTATATCTCGTCTCTCTCTTCTCCCGCTATTTACTTTTTTAATGTGTAATGGAATAGTCCATGTAGTGCAGACTGAAGGGGGGTGCACGGTTGGCGGAAAGGCCGTCAAAACGCGAGTAATTAGACTTCCCGATGATACTATTGTGAAGAGATTTTTTATAAAAAACAATAGATATGGGGCAAAATATAAAGAGGGCATTTTGGGGCCCAGGGGCTCCAGGCAGTTGCCTGGTTTGCCTCAATGGACGGGCCCGCCCCTGCACACACACACTCACGCACACACACACAGGCACTGGATATTCATACACACACACAGGCAAGCACACACGCACACACACAAACACACACACACACACACACACACACACACACACACACACACACACACACACACACACACACACACACACACACACACACACACACACACACACACACACACACACACACACAAGGGGTCAGTGTAATCCTTGCATAAATCGAACTATGTCAATATCCCATTAAAGGCTTTTTTGGAACGTGATTGTGAGGCATCTGTCTGTCAGTTGCATTTTTCATTTCTAAATGTAGTTAGCTGGCTCAGGGCTGTAAGTAATGCATACATTAACACACACACACACACACACACACACACACACACACACACACACACACACACACACACACACACACACACACACACACACACACACACACACACACACACACACACACACACACACACACACACACACACACACACACACACACACACACACACACACATACACACATACACACACACACACACACACACATACACACACACACACACACACACACACATACACACACACACACACACACACACACACACATACACACACACACACACACACACACACACACACACACACACACACACACACACACACACACACACACACACACACACATACACACACACACACACACACACACACACACACACACACACACACACACAGGCCATGCCCCAAACATCTGTTTTTTTTACTATTAAGCGAGAGATTAAATATTACATTGAAAATCAAACCTCTAGGAGCAAACCAATCACTTACATATGCCGTGAGCGGTAACAGTATCATGACAGGTGTTGGTCTGATTATGTCAACTTCAACACACACTGAGGCTCACATGGGACTAGGGCTCCATCCAATACCCCTACTTCCCTACTATTTAGTATGCCAGAAAAAAGATTTAGGATGTCCCAATATATGCACGTCAATTGTAGTATGCTGAAAATACAGAAATGTCCCAATAACTCGAATAGCATTTTGGAGCATTCGTCTTTATTCTTGACATTTCTCGACATAGTGAAAATGAAATCTTCCTTATCTGATTTTTTTCTCTCCTGTCATGTGGCCCTAAAACTCTTCTGTACTTTAGTATGTAGTGTAGTAAAAAGACTAAAACTCTTCTGTACTTTAGTATGTAGTGTAGGAAAAAGACTAAAACTCTTCTGTACTTTAGTATGGAGTGTAGTAAAAAGACTAAAACTCTTCTGTACTTTAGTATGTAGTGTAGTAAAAAGACTAAAACTCTTCTGTACTTTAGTGTGTAGTGTAGTAAAAAGACTGAAACTCTTCTGTACTTTAGTATGTAGTGTAGTAAAAAGAAAGAGTATGTGATTTGGAATGCAGGTTAGGTTTACCGGATCAAAAGGACCGGGTGTATTAGACTGTGGCTCAGGTGGTAGAGCGGGTCGGCTGATGATCAAAGGGTTGGAGGTTCGATTCCCTGCCCTGCCACCTGTGTCATGATTGTTGTGTCCTTGGGCAAGACACTTCACCCACCTTGCCTCGTGTGAATGTCGATAGTTAGCCTGCTATCGGTGTATGAATGTGTGTGTGAATGGTAACGTGGGAGCTTTAACAGTATCATGTCAGGTGTTGGTCTGACCATGTTGACATTAAAGACCTACTTCACCGGTGGGAATATGAAGGTGTATTGAACTCTGAGATCCTATGTAGTATAAATGTGAAGAAAAAATTGAAATCGGATCATCCTAGCCTGAGAAAAGGCAGAAAGAGTGTTTTATGGTCTCACTGTCTAACCCTACAGTTTCCTT
>CM049410.1:26245000-26257500 GCA_026929865.2 Hyperoplus lanceolatus
GCTTCCTCCGGGCAGGGTCTCTCCTCCTCCTCTTTGGTGATTTTCCATAGGGTCTTTTCTCCAGATATCACAAAAAATTATAATTAAAAGAAAATCCTTCTTTCTTTACACACACACACACACACACAGACACACACACACACACACACACACATCTTCACCTACAGCTGAAAACAAACAATCAACTGAAATCCTCCTTTCCCCATAATTTGCCCATGCTATATCACCTTCTCCCCAAAATGAACACCTGCACTGTGAGAATCTATTGAGGGTTGCTAAGTTTTATTTGAAAAGGTCTCATGAAACGTAAGGAGGACAGAATTATAAGCCCCCATGAAAATGTAATTTTTAAAAAAAAAAAAATTTCCCAAGTGCGCTTCCAAACAGAGCAAGGGATTTTAAAAACAGCTTTTCCAAACATCCTACTTTTATTTATTACCGAAGTGTAATGCGTAATGCAAACAAGCATCAGCTGTTTTACAATAATCCAACATGTAGATTTATCTCTTGACATAGAAGACTTCCCCAAACTTTATAACTACTTAAGAACTGGAAAAACTGCTCCAAACCTTATTTTTTTCTAAATAACAAAAACAAACAAGTGAAAAAGTGAACACACACACACACACACACACACACACACACACACACACACACACACACACACACACACACACACACACACACACACACACACAAACACACAAACAAAAAACGTACCTTTTCTTTTAACAGTCCAAAGTGTAGGAGAAGCAGATTCCCACTCGCTTATGCTTGCAGGGAAAAAGGTGTGACACAGCAGCACACAGGTGAGCTGTTTACTGGAACGAGTCAGAGCTCCACCTCTATAGGAATCAGGTCAGGGTTTACACACACACACACACACACACACACACACACACACACACACACACACACACACACACACAGACACACCGACATTACTAACAGGGGACTATCGCAGGTACCAGTCAAGTGTGGCAACCTATTTCTGGTCATTTAAAAAATAAAAAAACACAACAGAATATTTAGTTTTAATGTCTTCTCTCATAATATTACTTTAAATTTGTTTTTACATTTTTTTTGAAGAATTTGCTAACAGTGGACTTGAATCATTGGGTGACATCTAAGAGTGGACTCCATTCACTGCATCAATGGAGCTGTCTGTGCCTATTGTTTCACCCAATGAGTGTTTGCTTGCTGCAGTTACCTCCCTTTGTTTCTTTTTAAGATAGATGATATATTTCCTTTTAACTTTCAACACTTAACTAAACATATGTTACATATATACTTTGTGAATATAATCATGGCCACAGGTTGCAAATAAATATCAAATAAGAAGTAACTTATTGGATGCACTAATATCAGGGACATAGCTACAACATTTTCCTTATCCAAGCCTTATCTTTATTTAAAGGAATGTGTTCACAATGTTACATTCTAAAGATTTATTAAACCACTACAGTTTATTTTTGCTGCTATAATTTGTTTTTCACTGCAGCATTATCCACTAGACATATTTTTCTTCTGTCATTCACAATACAAGATGGGACTTTCAAGTAAAACTCTTAATGCTCTAGTTTATAAAACATATTGAAGTGCAGGTTGACTTATTAATAAAAAGCTGGAACATTGACTGAGTCTGCTTGACAGCAAGTAGCAAGTAAAAGTTGATTTTACCATTTATTTTTAAGAGGGTGACTGAGAGATTGAGTTATGAAACTAGCACACTATATAAGTGATCACTGTATAAAAATAGAGCCATTTAACATGTGTGTGTATATATATATATATATATATATATATATATATATATATATATATATATATATATATATATATATATATATACATTGCCTACTTCACCTTTTAAATATTATGTAAGTCATAGTCAATTTGACCCCCATCATAAAAATAAGATGACCAATGTAGAAGAGAGTTAAGGAGATTCCTCTTAGATCAAACTCATGCCTGCTGAACAGCTACCAAAAGCTTCTCCAGACAGGTCAGCTTCCTAATATAGAAAAAGGTCCTCACATCTACTGTTTGAAACAACATGGAGTCTCTAGTTGGTACTAATTGACACAAGTTCCCTGTTGGTTAGGATGGAAATGATATTCACTCCATCATGGATGAAAAAGATCTGGCCAGATCAATAATGCCTATAGAAAATAATCTGAACTGCATTTGAGAATAGTTATACCATAACATATAATTGAAATGATTTGTATTTAAAATACTAATACATATAGTTTTTTCAAGATTTTTTACGATAGATAAAACGACAGTGGGCACAAGCTGAGCGACATGTGCAACACTCTAACTACAGTCTGCTTTACCAATAGTCACCTGAGTCTGAACATCACAACACCTAAAATGACTCCAAGTTAAACACACTCATTCACACACATTATCTCAAAACACAAACACACACTGTCTAGAACACACAGAAAAAAACACCAGCATCAAACACCAATAAACAAATTACAAACGTTTACTCATTACAGTTTGAACAATGCAGTGATTCTGAATGAATCCAATTTAGAAATCTTAATTGTCTATTATAAAAAGTATTTAGTTGAAGACTAGAAGAAATGAGAGGTCAATATATTGATGATCATCTGGGTTGAGAGCGTTATCTGTTGCTGTTTGCTGTGATTTTTAATAATGGTAATGCACATTATGAATAACCCAACACTGCTATTACTTTTAAAATGGTAAAATATGCATTTAATGGTGCAAACTGGATCATTCTTAAGGGAATATAATATAAATGTAATTCTAAATGTCTGTTTGTTATATATTGGACCAAAGTCCTAAATTGTATGGAATGACAGGAGTCCCCGCTTTAGTTGGCACTAATTATCACGTTCCTGTTGGTTAGATATCTTCACACTCCATCATGGATGAAAAGATTTTGGCAGATCATTAATGCCTATGAAAATAATTCAACTGAATTTGAGAATAGTTATAACACAGTCATATAATTTGAACATGATTTGTAGAGATTAACATGTTTTAATATATATTACTGGTTGAGCAAGTATCTGTTGCTGGTTGCTGATTTTTAAACAAGAAAATACACTTGAATACATTAGAGGTGTATGTTTTTGTAGTGGCTATATTGTGATGATTCCCTCCTCACCTCTTAGTGAATATGCAACATAGCATTTTGTACACATTTTTAAACATATGGCTTACACTGTGGGTGGGTTTAATGTTGTGGTTGTTGCAGTTGGCGCAGCAAGGTAAAACAATATAAGTTGTTGTTGGATGAGTAAGGGTAAAAAATGATTTACACCCTGCTGGACAATTTGTGGATGGAAGAACTTCCATCACAAATCACCTGCAAGTAACCCTAACACTCCCTGCTCAAGTACCAGCGCACTCAATGTTTGGCCCAGAGTTCAAATCACTATGAACCATAACATTCTAGAGCTCCAAGTATATTGAGCCTCTATCTATACAGCACCTATATATATATATATATATATATATATATATATATATATATATATATATATATTGCTACCACCTTTTAAATGTTGTATGTATGTAATTGATCAATGTAGAAGAGTTAAGAAGATTGTTCCTCAGACCAACCATGCCTGCTGAACAGCTACTCAAAAAGCTTCTCCAGACAGGTCAGCTGCCCAATACAGAAAAAGGTCCCTCACTCTCCTGTTTGAACGACATGAGTCCTCCTTTGGTTGGGTACTAATTGACACAAGTTCCCTGCTGTTGCTTAGATGAATGATATTCACACTCCATCATGGATGGAAAATACTCAATAATAAAAGATCAATAATGCCCAGAAAATAATCTTAACTGCATTTGAGAATAGTTATAACACACCAAATCATTTGAACATGATTTGTAGAGTTTAAAGTGTTTTAATAAACCTATTTTTTTGCAGTTTTTCTAATTACAACCACAGGGAGCACAAACTGGACCGACATGTGAAAAACTATGTCCCCAGATCATACTGGGTACACTGCCACACAGGCTTGTGCCAGTAGGTATCAGCACATGTGATCACTGATCCACCCTCTTCTTACCCCTGATGCATTCATCACTCTAGAACAGGGTCAGCACAACCTGTTTCCATTGCTCCAGAGTCCAATATGTATGCACATGAACTATTCTTCAAAATAAAAACCTCCTGATAAGTGTGCTGTTTCTATGTGGTTACACATCTGTATAAATAATATCCTTATGTTCTCTTTACGTTGTGCATGTGGAAAGGCTCTTAATTTTATTATTAAATATAGCTTTCAGAGTTCTACAGATATTTAAAATGCGATGCAACCAAACAATTTTATTTATTTTAAGTGATTGAACCCCCCAGTGAAAAAAAGGAATACTTAAGTGCAGATTTTTTGTGCAACCCAATATATTTGAGAAGGGTGTTTATGAGCAATATACATTAAGTTGTGTTAAATTTTTCTGAAACAACTTAAGCCAAACTCTAAGTTGAACTTAAGCAGTGCCTCAGCATACTCCTATGTATTTCTCTACCTCATTTGCATACCAAAATAGTACAACTTATTTTGTACCTATAAGTTAAAACTATTTAAGTATACTTCCTTTTGAACCTATACTTCATTTATACTAAATATATTAGTAAAGGGTCAAGTTAATTTAAACTATACTAATAATTCACTATTAACATTTTTTACAAAAATACTTGATTAAAGGCTTTTTATTCATCAATAGCATAGTCTTTATTCTGGTAAGTCCCATTTTTCAACAACGTTTTAAGTAAAAGGAACCAGTCGACAATAACAGCAGTGCTAACTTAGAGGAATTTAAGAATTGCACCGATATGTAGCGGGACAGGGGATCGAATCCAATTACCCTAGTTGCGAGACTAACATGCTACCCCACTAAGCCAAAGTCTTGGAGCCCAAATAAAGATGGGCCTTCAGAGCACTGCTAAGCACAAAAGTTATATTTGGGACCCCATCTGAACAGTGAAAGGCTGTTCTAAAAAAGTCTCGCAAAGGGGAATAGATCTTTAAATTATGTCTGTGTCAGAAGTCAGAAATAAGTTGATGTGTATACATTTGTGTGTGTCAGAGAAGTGAACATTTTCTAAGGTATATTCTCAATAACTGAATAAACAAACTTTCCTCACAGAAAAATGTGATCCTGCTCTCACTGTTGTTTACAGCAGCAGGCCCACAGTTTGTTTTACAAACATAAACATAAACATGGTTCCAGGTTCCTCAAAATAATATTGTTTTGATTTGTGGACATAAAAATTAATCACATTTAATATAAAAAGATGGCACTTCACAAACATAAATTTTTAACTTTTGCCTTAACAATATAAGATAGCTTGCCTTGTAACCTATAGAACATAATTTCACTACAAAAATTTGACTCATCAGATTTAAATTCCTTTCTTTGGCAGGGCTGCAAGCAACCTCTAAATCTTGTGTAGATACACGTAACCATACATAATAAGTATTATGCTGTTTATCACAAGTAATCAATCTATGAGTTTTATCGCAATTAATAATTGTATTCCTAAATGATTGCCCAGCCCTACTTACAGTATCACTTAAAAGGTTTCCTTTTAATAAAGATCCTGTTTGCAGTAAGTGATATTATCACATCTAAAAGGAATCAAGATGTGTTCACAGTCATGAGATCCCTATCTCTGTAAAACTTCTGGGGCCCGTAGTAGTAATGAATAGAGACTTGTGACAGGCTGCTCTGGAGATGAGACGGTGTCAGACTTTTGCTTTGTGATGCAGTTTTGAAACAAATAAATGTACTTCATTTACCTGCCCTCCACTAGCATTGGAAGAGCCTGCAACACGCTCATCAGCAGTCAATTCAAAGAGCCCCCGCAGGGAAGCAATAATGTAGTATAGTTAATGTGTAACAAACACAAGTTTAACTAAGTAGTTTATGTATTTTTTAATATAATATCTGGTAAAAGTACTTTTATTTATTCATTTTTGTTAACTAGAATTCATTTAGGCTTTTTATCTTATTTCCTTACTATTGCTTTGGTAAAAGGAATATTTGCTTCTCCGTAGTTTGCACTGCCCTTTAAATGTAATAGAAATTGCATTGCAAAGGTAAAAGAAAAAAGTGCCATTTTAACATTTGGGGCTTGAGGCTTTAGGGATTGTAAAGCCTATAAATCAGATATTATAAGAGTGCTGTTTTATCAGATAAGCTCAAAGTCACTCTCTGATCGCATGGTGGGGATGGGTATCTGTCTGACGATGGTTTATCCCCAATGCCAACTTCACGAATAAGATGTTATGTTTAACTCAGGAGTGATCGGGGACATGGTCACCCATTCATGTCAGCTGATGTTGGATTTAAATCTCCGCACCAAGACCACCATGATATATACCCAGTTGAAACATCTGACCTCTCAAACTACTGTACCATAAATGTATTATAGAAAACATTTTTGAAAGATATTCTGTATTATAGATTGTATGTGACAATACTGTGGCAACATTGAACATGGTCTAAATTGGTCTGATATTCAGTATTTGTTTTGTGTTTGATCAGACATTTTACATTTGGTAAATGTTTTTCTCCAATGTATTCACTGATCCTTGGAATGTAAAGTTATTAGGACAGTTGATCTGAATTTTTCTTCTCGCTAAATAGCATGGCCTGGGTTTCAAAAACCCCACACCATCACTGTTTTATCAATCATAATCACTTTTTCCTGTGCAAGTTTCACGTTTTTAATGGTTTTCAGTTCAAGACTTAAAAATGTCCTTCATTGTATAATTGAAACTATCAGTTGAGGGTAAAAATTGTATAGGCTGCCTCTGAGAAGTGAGTTACTCAATGTGTGAGGTGTTTCAGAGTTATCATTCTGTGACAGCTCAGACATTAGTACATAAGATATAAATATAGACCTGCCTTCCATTATCATCATTATGGACAGTGACATATTTGTTCTACATTTACAGTTAATGTTCTCAGTTTTCTGTCAAAATCCAAAAACGCTGGGATGCCAAACTGGGGTACATCTGACAGATCAATGATACATATATTAAAAATAAGGTCAATCATATTTGTACATGCTTTCCTTATAGATCATTAATTCTATTATGTTGTTAAATACATTGTTTCAAATGGCTGGATATTTTAGGAGCTACTGTAGGCTTAAATAAAGTCACTAAACAGAAACCAGATATCCAAGTAGTTAGCTAAACATGTTAGTACAGCTGTTACAATACCACATGTTTTAAGAATCTAATATATTTATTTTAGCTAAGAGATGTATGTGTTCTGGTAGAGACACAATGCAGTCTCATAACAGTTCAACCACTGCCAGGAGTCAAAAAGTAGTTGTGAGTGTGAAGTGCCTACTTTGAATAGAGACAATGCAAATATGTGGGAGGTGAGTGTTGAAGGGCTGCTGCCATACATGGTTTGCAGTATGTACAGAATGTAGATGTGGAGGGTGAGAGGTTTTTTATTGTCTTTAGATTATGACTACTCCTGGACTGACTTTTATGATTTTGACAAAGGTTCTTAGAAGACTAAATGAAGATGGAGCCCCTTCATTGATATATTTTGCTCATCACCTAGAACAACACCACATTTACAATTAGCAAAACAACATTTAACTTTCACTCTCTCTGGTAAGAATGCCATATTTACATACAGAATTTTACAGTAAAACCCTCCAACTAGTTTCTATCCGCTTAAGGATGTATTGTTTATCCTTAAATTGAAATCATAAAACCTAACAAAAGAAAGTGTTGTTCACCCAAATATCTTTAATGCAATACATCTTTAAATTATGTCTAGGTCAGATTAAAGCTGCAAGTGTATACCATGTGTCAGAGAAGCTTTGAAACATTTTCAGTGATCCTCATAACTGAATAAAATGTTCTTCGCAGAAAATGTTATCCCTGGAACAGTGCTTGTTAGTAATCTTCCTGAAAGTTACCATTTCTGTTTTTCATTGTTAAAGAAATCATGGCTGGTTTAGCAAACATACTGTTCCCCAATAAGAAATGAACTTGACTGCCTTCAATATAGTTTAGTTTGATTGTATGAGGATTCAACTAATCAAAACTAAGAATCGCATGGAGAAAACAAAGAAGTAAAACTTTACTCTTGGTGAATATAAACAAATCCCTCCACTGAAACTCATAGATATGGTAAAGTGCATGTGTAATTTGCTGTTTTCATTTCTGAAGATTATATTGAAGGTAAGTGTTCTATGAATATGCAGCAACAAGAAACCAGACCAAATATTTTATGAGAATGACTTCATTCTATTGATTTTTGAGTGGTGGCTGCTGGATCTGGGTGATCATGCAACATTTCCCCTCATACATTGCAGGTGTACATCATGGCAAAATTGTTTTAAGCAATACAACTTTTATTGGTTGTAAATACTTAGGAAGAGTTTTTAATGACTCAGCATCAATGTGCTCCCACACTTCCAATATCAGTTTACCTGTGGTGAGCGCCATAGAAGCAGAGGCTGTCCCACTGTCAATCAAAGTCCACTTATGTCTTTGCACCCTTCACAACACCTCTAAAAGCCAATTATATATTTGCATCTGGATAAGGAAATTAACTGCAGTAGCGCGAGTGACCTAAAAGGAGGAAACTCCTTCCTTCTAACGCATTCTCCAAGTTCATACACACTCCCCCATTTCTGCCTTCACAGTAGACATCAAAAGGTTTCTTTAATTAAGATACTGTTTGCAGTTTATAACGTAATTCAAGTATGTCATGTAGGCGTAGGTGTTATCACATTCATTTGTTTTTATTTATTTTTTTAAGTAGATATATTAGCCCACTGTCCTATAAATCTCATAACACTCTTTTCATTTACCTGAAATAATTTTATAGGCCCGGAATAGTATGTGAAATAAAGCACAGAAAGTAATCCAGCCAGGTCTTAAAAATATGAACTCTGGTCTCTGTAAAAACGTCTAATGTGACCAACAAAATATCAGAAACTTATTGGTATCTTTGATTTTGAACGGATTACTTGACGATTATGCAACCACCAAGGCAATATCCTGTAACACGTTTCATCAGAAGTCAATCTTAAAGAGTCAAAAGAGAAAACATAGTCAGAAGATATCGTAAAGAGCAATCTCATTAGTTAAATAATGTATTGCATTGTATATATTCCTCCAGGTACCAGTATTTATTTTTTTTAACTAATCATTTAGGCTTTTTTGTCAGATTATTTGGTAAAGTTAACACTTGTTTTCATGCCAAATACTTCTCCCTTTATATAATAGAAATTACCAAAGGTACAGTGCCATTTTAACATGTGGGGCTTGAGGTCATAAGATTAAATCGAGGACTCAGAGCAGGCAAGGGGACGTCCAGTCACTCTGATCATATGCTTGGGATAAGTACCGTGTCTAACGACGGTCACATATTAGGCAATATAACAACAGTTTATCCTCAATAGCCAAGATTCAAGGCGACTGTGATATGTTATTCTTCTGCTGTTGAAAGATACTAAATACAAATTAAATTAAAAATAGGTTAGCACAATCAACATTTCAATTTTATTGGAAATCAAATCCTTTAATACAATTGACTCAGAAAAAGTCATCAAAACGTGTATTAAACTTTAAGAAATCTAAAATAATAGGTTGTCCAATCCAAAACGTAAATGTTGGCTACATTTAATTGCACCAGCTTGAAAGTAGAGTTTGTGACCAAATTAAAAACATAAACTGTTTGAAAAGCTTTTGTAAGCAATGAAAAATCCATCAAAAAGTGAACTTATGTCACACCGTGAATTGCAACTTTGAACATATTTATGCAACTATATCCAAATTTTGTTTTGCTGCTTTTGGTTCTTGTGCCAAACAAGCTCAAAAAGATTCGATCAAAGGCGATGCAAACAAGAAAGCTTCAATAGTTTTAGAACATCATCTGACGGAGATCAGGCCTTGATCCGTGAGGTTTTAAGTTCTTGATGACATCTCATTGTGCTTACATGGTTTGTGATATTCATTTTTATTCGAAAAATACACTGAATATGCAACAGCCACACACTGACCGCATATATTACCAAAATATATGTCTCAGGTTTAATTCTTTTCCTTAAAGATCCAAGTGACTGCCGCATTATTGTAGATATTGGCTGACATATTCAGTAGCATTTATGATTCCTCCTATACGGAATCCCAAAAGCTAGGTATCAGCCGACTTGCTCTGTTGCCAGATAACAAAACATCACAGCTGGATGTTTTGTAGAAGACATCCCAACTCCTTCACTCTCAAAGGCCATCATAGTCTGTTATGATGCAGATCCTGCATCTTCTAGATGAACACCCCGAGAGCCCAGTAATATTTCTCTTCCAATGATTGATCTTTGATCCTAGTGATGAATCCTGCATATACTCGTTGATTAGTGTTTGGCAAACTCAAGCCTGCAGCGTGATGTGCACGCCCCCATCTGAACGCTCAATCAACTCCCTTCTTCTGCGCTCTGACCTTGTCATGTTTTAACTTCATCACAAACACAATTTTCAGTAGACTTTCATTGTAAAGTTTTTGAGAATAGGTGAGAGTAAATATTCAAATTAAGTCTATATGATATTTATGAAGTAGCCCATATTTGATAAGTGTATAGCTCATTTGCAGCACAAATCATTTTCAAAGAACTCACAGCAGAAAAATGTGTATCAAACTACGCGAAGGCACGATGCAGATGCAGCCTGATTGTCCAAAATCATTGCCTCTGCCAGAACAAAAAACATGGCCCAGTAGGTGATGACACAGACTACATACTCTTGTTGCATCATGCTGATCTAACTGCACAAGCTAGTTTTGATGCACAAGAACCAAATAAATTAATTGATAGCTGTCCCTAAGTGACAAATGTGCAACATCATCTCTCTTCCTGAGATCCTCTTCAGATTGTCTTTCCTGTTGGCAAGTCTGATCCAAAAGGTTCACTTTGCGGGCCCACTGACCTGTTTGATTCTGTTTTATCTAGTGCCACCCACTTCTTTATTACATTAACCTATTTCATCACTCAATTTGGCTCATCTGAATATGTTTACCTGGTATTGAGCAGGTAAACATAACCCTGAGCTGCATTATTAAATTGGTATAAAGCCAAATTAGGTCTACAAACTTTTTCACATACAAAAGTTGGCAAACATTTTTAAATCTGTTAGAATAATTACTTCTGGAAAAAGAAAATGTTTTAATTTGATAAACAAAAATCTGTTATTTCATATACAAAATAAATAAAATTCATAAAGGCCTAAGGGGTTCACATTTTCAAGCAGCACTGTATGGTGCATAAAGTAGATGAAGTGAGTTACTGTCCCAAGGTGTGACACCCTCCCTGTCCATGCCATTTCAGTCTCGTCACTGGCATGGTAGTGGAATGGCACTGAAAGTAAAAATTACACTAGCTAGGAGGGTTGCACCATTCTATGAGAGGCACTCGTTATACCCTGGCAGGTGGGAACCAGGCTGTTTTTCAAGGATTAGAGGCCATTCAAAGTAGCCAGTCTAATCGCCATCACCCATTGGCAGAGGATGATTTGGGATATTCAATAAGTGTGGAGCTCATGTGCATTTAAAAAGCTAAAATGCATTTAAAAAGCAACTGTAATAATAAAAGTGACTTTTCTAGTATACATTTACTATAAGTTTGCATAGGGTAGGAGTAAAAGAAAAATTAAGCCTATTTGGGTTTATTTTGGGCGTGTAAGATTAGTGTATAGCTCATTTGCATGTATTACAATTAATTTTCAAATAAACTTGTAATACAAAAAAAATTAATTAATAAGGAATACTTTCATTGTGTAAAGTTTCATTTTGATAGGACTAAAGAAAAAGCCCAGGCCCTATTGGGATTTATTGGTGTCTCAGCCTATTGGCACACATCTCGATTGATATAATTAAAAATATTTCCTCAACTAGGATTTCTAGGACTTTAGTATGTTGTTCTGGACACTCATAGAATTATCTGAGTTGAAAAAATTATTTTACAATTTGTCTAATGAAAACGCTATTTTGCCTGGACTAAGTAGACAGAGAACCAAAATTGCAGCTGAACTGTCTTCACATGTTTGCAGGCATCCACGATGGAGTGTGAAAGTCGCACCATCCCTACCAACAGTGGACTCCAGTCATTAGATACAGTGGAAGTGTGGACCTTTCTCTGTGATTGTGAAATAAACAAAATAAATATAGATTGAAGACACGAGTACACTGTCAAATTGATTGAAAACCTCTTCTTATAAAGATTATTAAAGGGAATCTTGAGGGACTGAATTACTCTAAAGGTCTAGGCCTCTAAAATGTTCTGATTGTAAAATGATAGTCTGATGATCAATCTGTTTTTGCAATTAATTAGAATACAAATAACGTATCTTTTTCTTTTAACTGGTCACACATAGTCTGACAGGAGAGAGTAGACAGATAACCAAATTGGCAGCTGAACTGTCTTCACATACTGCAGGCTTTGGGTACCTGTTCAGCCAGGTCTGAGATGGTCCAGA
>CM049410.1:26282500-26287500 GCA_026929865.2 Hyperoplus lanceolatus
TGTAGTATATACATGTTGAGTATGTAGGAGGGAGGACGTTAGTAGGGCTTTATGGTTAAGTAGACAGTATGTAGTATACATGTTGAGTATGTAGGAGGGAGGATGTTAGTAGGGCTTTAAGTAGACAGTATGTAGTATATACATGTTGAGTATGTAGGAGGGAGGACGTTAGTAGGGCTTTATGGTTAAGTAGACAGTATGTAGTATATACATGTTGAGTATGTAGGAGGGAGGACGTTAGTAGGGCTTTATGGTTAAGTAGACAGTATGTAGTATATACATGTTGAGTATGTAGGAGGGAGGACGTTAGTAGGGCTTTATGGTTAAGTAGACAGTATGTAGTATATACATGTTGAGTATGTAGGAGGGAGGACGTTAGTAGGGCTTTAAGTAGACAGTATGTAGTATATACATGTTGAGTATGTAGGAGGGAGGACGTTAGTAGGGCTTTATGGTTAAGTAGACAGTATGTAGTATATACATGTTGAGTATGTAGGAGGGAGGACGTTAGTAGGGCTTTATGGTTAAGTAGACAGTATGTAGTATATACATGTTGAGTATGTAGGAGGGAGGACGTTAGTAGGGCTTTATGGTTAAGTAGACAGTATGTAGTATATACATGTTGAGTATGTAGGAGGGAGGACGTTAGTAGGGCTTTATGGTTAAGTAGACAGTATGTAGTATATACATGTTGAGTATGTAGGAGGGAGGACGTTAGTAGGGCTTTATGGTTAAGTAGACAGTATGTAGTATATACATGTTGAGTATGTAGGAGGGAGGACGTTAGTAGGGCTTTATGGTTAAGTAGACAGTATGTAGTATATACATGTTGAGTATGTAGGAGGGAGGACGTTAGTAGGGCTTATGGTTAAGTAGACAGTATGTAGTATATACATGTTGAGTATGTAGGAGGGAGGACGTTAGTAGGGCTTTATGGTTAAGTAGACAGTATGTAGTATATACATGTTGAGTATGTAGGAGGGAGGACGTTAGTAGGGCTTTATGGTTAAGTAGACAGTATGTAGTATATACATGTTGAGTATGTAGGAGGGAGGACGTTAGTAGGGCTTTATGGTTAAGTAGACAGTATGTAGTATATACATGTTGAGTATGTAGGAGGGAGGACGTTAGTAGGGCTTTAAGTAGACAGTATGTAGTATATACATGTTGAGTATGTAGGAGGGAGGACGTTAGTAGGGCTTTATGGTTAAGTAGACAGTATGTAGTATATACATGTTGAGTATGTAGGAGGGAGGGCGTTAGTAGCTTTTCAAACACAGCCTTCACACACACACACACATATACATACTCACACACACACACAGTCCTCCCCCCCACACACACACACACACACACACACACACACACACACACACACACACACACACACACACACACGCTTTCAGAGTCCAAGGGGACATGTTGAAGGGATGATGGTTGACAACAGTTTGAGTATATTGCATCATATGTACAGCATGTTCCCTGCTATTTCCATGTTGTCTTCAATTTCTGTCCAACTAGGTCACAGCTGAATGAATGATTAAGCCTATCAGCTCCACAAAACCTCTCTCTGTATTTCTCAGTATGGCAGCGTTTACAAACTGGTGTCCCCCCTCCCCTCCCCCCTCCTCGCCCCCTGACACTGGTGCAGGAGCTCAGAAAAATCCCCAAGAAGAGCCCAAGAAATGTTTCAGTTGTTGATTCTACTGCTAAGAAAAAAAACCTGGACGTACAGCAGAAGGTATAAAATCCATGTGTGAGCACTGAAGGCTTAACGGCCTTACATGTTTATATATATAGTGGACGTCCTGGGGAAATGCACCTGTTGGAAGACCAAGAAGAAGAAGAAGTACTATAGAATACATAACTAAATACATCTTCACCTCATCACTTGGTATTGTGGAAAGACTTGAGGCAGTGGTGGATGATGCCATCTTTAAAGTAACGATAGCTTCTTGTCCTTGAAGGCCACCGTAGCTTCTGTAAATTCGAAGAGGGGTTAGCAAGGGAGTGTTGGCTATCTAGTTCATCCCAAAGGTGTTGAGAAAATGCTGTTGAAGTCAGTTCAAATCAAGTTATTCTACAGCAAACTAAAAATGTCTTTATGGATTTTTTGGATAGCGCACATGGGGACACTTCTAAGACATTTCTCGAGCTGTATAAAAGGCGATAAATGCTTTTTATGTATTTTATGGCCGCAGCAATCTCCAGACGGACTTTAAACACACACACACACACACACACAGACACACACACACACACACACACACACACACACACACACACACACAGACACACACACACACACACACAGGCGGACATTAAAAATCAAACCGTCGAAGCAACTTTGAACAACTCCCTGACTTCTGAGAGGCAAAGGGTCGAGTACATTTATGAATAAAAGAAAAGAAAAATATGGATTTTCTTTGGTGTGTGTGTGTGTGTGTGTGTGTGTGTGTGTGTGTGTGTGTGTGTGTGTGTGTGCCTACTTCTTGCTACAGTTGCAAACTAAACAGAGAAACTCTTCAGACTTCAGAAATCACAACACAAGATCTACGCAAAAAAAAATGTATATCCTTGCAAAACACACACTGTTTGATTGTGAGTACCGGCTGTAAACACACACACACACACACACACACACACACACACACACACACACACACACACACACACTCACACAACTACTTTTGAAATTACCTGTTATCACCAAAGAGAGTGCGACAAAATCAATACGTATCTTTTCAAGCAAGATTCCCCCTGATGAGGATGTATGCATGTAATGGGAACGTTTTCATACACACACACACACACACACACACACACACACACACACACACACACACACACACACACACACACACACACACACACACACACACACTTAGACAAACACACACACCTATACACTCAGACAAACACACACACACTCTGAGACGCACACACACACACACACACACACACACACACACACACACACACAGACAAACACTCACACAAACACACACTCAGACAAACACTCACACACACACTTGGCCATCAGAAAGTGTGTGCGTTATTTTTTCCGCTTTTATCTGATTGTCATTTCTTAAACTGTCTCTAGTGGCATGTTCAAGTAATTCCGGTGGTTGAAACATGGGCAGCTACAGTGTGTGTGTGTGTGTGTGTGTGTGTGTGTGTGTGTGTGTGTGTGTGTGCGCCTGTCTGTCTGTCTGTCTGTGTGTGTGTGTGCCTGTCTGTCTGTCTGTCTGTCTGTCTGTCTATCTGTCTCTCTCTATCTGTCTGTGTGTGTGTGCCTGTCTGTTTGTCTGTCTCTCTCTCTCTCTCTCTGTCTGTCTGTCTGTCTCTCTGTGTCTGTCTGTCTGTCTGTCTGTGTGCCTGTCTGTCTGTCTCTCTCTCTCTCTGTCTGTCTGTCTGTCTGTCTGTGTGTCTCTCTGTCTGTCTGTCTCCTGTCTGTTTGTCTGTCTCTCTCTCTGTCTGTCTGTCTCTCTCTCTGTCTGTGTGTCTGTCTGTCTGTCTGTCTGTCTGTCTGTCTGTCTGTCTCTCTGTCTGTCTGTCTGTCTGTTCTGTGTGCCTGTCTGTCTGTCTGTCTGTCTGTCTCTCTCTCTGTCTGTCTCTCTGTCTGTCTCTCCCTCTGTCTGTGTGCCTAACCCTTTCACAGCTATTGAACAGCTTGACTCAGCGGGCAAACTTGATTTCCCTTTGAGGAATTGAAAACTAAATTATTTCCACACAGAGTAGGATGTAAGAGATGCCTGAGATTGACACGGTGCTAGTATGCACACATCGGCTGGTATATTAACCCATGTATTGTTATTTTAAAGCTGCAGTGTGTAGAATTGTGGGTCTTATTTCCTAGCAGATTTTGTAGAAAGTAATTATACTATCCATAAGTACATTTAATTTAGTGCATAATAACGTTTTGAATTGTTTTTTTGTCCCTTAGAAAGGGTCTCATATATGTCCATATTTCTGCATATTTTGGACCAAGGCCTAGTGCCTCCATCTTGAAAGTGTCATAGTTGGAATGTCATCAGGTGCATTGTTTAACACTCTGAACCCATACTTTTGATCAATCCTTACTAAACTACAGTAAGACATGTTTATCGTGCCGAAGTTTGGTATCTTCTTGTTCAGAACACCCTGACATATATGACCTGATAGTTATTTATTTCATTTTGACATGATAAATGATCATATTGGACCAAAAACCACATGATAAATGTAAAAACGGATTAAAAAAATATATTATTTCTACCATGGGTAACTCAAACATTCATATTGAATTGCTTTGAAAGCTGAACATAAATACATTGGATGTCATTATGGTAATGTAAACGTTTGATTGAGGTGGCATCAACCTAAATACAAATGTTACTATCAAATAGCAGGTGAATACAAAGGGGCGTTTTCCCCAAATTCCTCAAATGTCTGTCAATCATACCACAGAGGGCACATACAAACATGTTAAGCTTGCTGTGTTTGGTATATTTTGTTTCAGTAAAACTTCACCTACAATACCTGCCAGTTCGTCTTTCTATTTGACATAATATTTGAACATTATGGACCCAAACCACAAAAAAAAGGAAAAAACATTTTTTTTTTTTTCATATATGCCTTTTTATTAAAAACAGCTAGGCCTAGGTAGACCTATATAATACAACATACAGTATATGGATAGATATATGACACGTATGTGTAAAGAACAGATTGCTAGGCTACTGTGTCTGTAGGCTACACGTTATGAAGGCTGGCTGCTGTGCGTGTACTCAGTGTTTCAGTCAGACACCAATGGCTTTATGTAGCCTACACAGTCATACTTTGACTCTGAGGATGAACTGTCCTCCTCCTTCATGTCAAAGAACAAGCTGATAGCTTCAATATGACTAAAACATTCTCAGTAGTCTATCTTCAAACCTCTCGGTACCTCTCAATCTTCCTGCGCGTCTGTCAACAGTGTTAGCTAGCAGCCTCGTCTCTCTCTCTCTCTCTCTCTAGCA
>CM049410.1:26300000-26302500 GCA_026929865.2 Hyperoplus lanceolatus
TAGCCCCGGTCTGGTTCATACATGATATATTTGGCAACGCTATACTCATCTGACACATGAATATATAGGCCTGCGCCATGGGAGGTAAACTGGGCAGAATATACCATATGTTGCTAAAACATCTGCTAAGAAAATATATATACAGGGCGCTCCGGTGGTGTAGTGGATAGAGCGCGTACCATATCGGCTCCGGCCTTCGTTGCAGTGGTCGCGGGTTCAAATCTGACCCGTGGACCTTTACTGCATGTCACCCCCCCTCTCTCTCTTTCTCTCTCTCTCGCTCTCTCTCTCTCTCTGTCTCCCCATTTCAACTCTGTACTATCTAATAAAGCTTGAAAATGCCCCCAAAAAAAAAAAAAAAATATTTGTTTCATTCATAAAAGGAAAGAAAGGCTTTATCCGAAAGCTGTTCTCTGAAATCTTTGGCCGTTAAAATATCAAAAATCTTGAACTTTGTTTTTTCAAAAATATTCACATGTATGCAACACTAATCAGATATTGCCTGATGTATATATACACATTTTCCCCAAAAATATAAAACAATTGTAGTACAATGGGGCGACTGTGGCTCAGGTGGTAGAGCGGGTCGGCCGATGATCAAAGGGTTGGAGGTTCGATCCCCGCTCTGCCCTGTGTCATAGTTGTTGTGTCCTTGGGCAAGACACTTCACCCACCTTGCCTCGTGTGAATGTCGATAGTTAGCCTGCTATGTATGAATGGTAACGTGTAAATGGGAACAGGTCTCCCTTGCAAAAGAGTCTACGGTCTCAATGGGATTTACCTGTATAAATAAAGGAAAAAAAAAAACAATAAATTATTTTTTTTTAAAGTCAGTAATCAACTGGCAAAGTTTCATGATGATACATAAGTTAAAATGTGAACTTATGTATCATTAAAACACTATTAAAACACTATTAAAACACTATTAACTTTATAACTACTACAATTAGCTATTAAAACACTATCCATCTGCAGTGGTTCATCAAAGGAATACTTCACCCATACGGAACCAGCGTTCTATCATTATAAAATCACTATTATAATATAATGAATGAGGTTTTTCTTCCCTCAGTCTTCCCTCAGTCTTCCCTTGGCCCAGCTGTCCTGTTAATCCTGACCCTACATTTTTACCATGTGTGATGTCACACTAGTAAAATGTAGGGTTAGACAGTGAGACCATAAAACACTCTTTCTGCCTTTTCTCAGGCTAGGATGAACCGATTTCTAAAAATGTTTGTACATTTATACTACAGAGGAACTCAGAGTTCAATACACCTTCATATTTCCACCGGTGAAGTAGGTCTTTAACTATTTTAAGGAATGGGACACACCTCTGTCCCATGCACTATTGATGTGTTTTCTTGCGTTTGCATAATATTTGGGCTGAGGCGAACACCTGTTTTGAGGCGGCATCCAGATGGGTAGCACGTCTAAATGCATTTAATATGATGTCACTCTGAATATCTGAATATCTGAATATAGCATAGTGAGCACATCAAAACCTAGGCCTTAAGGGTGTGTGTGAGTGTTTGTGTGTGGGGGGGAGTGTGTGTGTGTCACATCAAAACCTAGGCCTTAGGTGGCAACGTAGGAGTCCATATGCTATCATACAAGAAACATGTTAGGGTGTGTGTGTGTGGGGGGGGGGAAGACGGGGGGGCGTGAGTGAGTGAGTGAGTGAGTGAGTGAGTGAGTGAGTGAGTGAGTGAGTGAGTGAGTGAGTGACTGAGTGACTGAGTGACTGAGTGAGTGAGTGAGTGACTGACTGACTGACTGACTGAGTGACTGACTGACTGACTGAGTGTGAGAGAGTGTCACTCACATGTTACAATTGTATTTGTAAATTGTTTATACCTTGACAATTGTATTGCTCTCCGTCTCTCCAGCAATGACACCTTCTGTTTGTCTAACCTCAAATCTTTTGGCAAAGCGGGAATATCTGAAGTGACCTACTGATGTCGAGGCCGTAAAACTCTCTGGCTACTCAGCAGCTGTAGAGCTACCAGGGCTTTAGACGTGCACTTTTTCCTGATTTGATTGCCCTGAACATAAACGTTTATCTACTAAGAGAGTGTGTGTGTGTGTGTGTGTGTGTGTGTGTGTGTGTGTGTGTGTGTGTGTGTGTGTGTGTGTGTGTGTGTGTGTGTGTGTGTGTGTGTGTGTGTGTGTGTGTGTGTGTGTGTGTGTGCGGCTTGCAAGTGCCAGGCACATAAAATGCGATCAGCTATACAACGTGCCGAGGACTTCAAACCATTAGAATCAATCTGAAAGAGGGGCTTCACCAACTCAGCACAAATACTGGGGGGGGGGGGGGGGGGGGGGGGGGGGGGGGGGGGGGGGGGGGGGGGGGGGGGGTGTGTGTGTGTGTGTGTGTGTGTGTGTGTGTCTCTGTGTCTCTGTGTGTGTGTGTGTGTGTGTGTGTGTGTGTGTCTCTGTGTCTCTGTGTGTGTGTGTGTGTGTGTGTGTGTGTGTGTGTAGTGAGTAGCGTACACACAAGCCT
>CM049410.1:26312500-26320000 GCA_026929865.2 Hyperoplus lanceolatus
GCATTTCCATGAGGTGATGTAGAGATGAAGATTGAAAAACAATCCAGACTGGTCTCTTCATTGTTTTGGGGTGATGGTGGCAATGTCCTTAAACAAACAACAGCAAACTAACTGACTCACTAATGGGGGGCGGACTGAATGAATGAATGAATGAATGAATGAATGAATGAATGAATGATTTTATTTGACCATTTTGATATAAAAACATGAACAGCATTCTGTCACACATTAAAATACATAAAATAGCCAGGGAGGGACACAAAAAAGCCCGAAGGCTTATTTCCATTGTGGTCCCTGTACACAAAACATACACAAAATATACACTTACATAAAAATCACACACACAACAATGACCCCCACTAAGGCAAGCCTAATTATGCATAAGCCAGTTTTTTAGGGCCTGTTTAAAATTGCCCAAACTCCCGACCACCTTGAGTGCTCCCGGTAACCTGTTCCACAGTGCGGCACCCGTATAACAAAAGGAATTCTTTCCCATGTTGGTCCTCACCCTGGGTGGTACAAAATCAGTGGTGCTCCCCCTAGTGGCATGTGTGTGAACTTCACTTACACGATTAAAATAGTTTCTAAAATATTTGGGAACATCCCCATTTACAATCCTATGTCCCATACACAGTTTAATCTGAGATACCCGATCAACAACTCTCAACCAACCCAACCTCTCAAAGTGGGAAGATTCCAGATGAGTTCTCATGGGGAGGTCAAAGATAAGCCTAACCAACTTATTCTGCGAGGTCTGAAGCCTATGTTTCAAATGCACCGTGATGCCACTGTACAATGAGCCACATGCATAGTCATAATAAGGCTGAATTAAAGCTCCTGCTAAAATTAACATTGTTCTTTGATCCAGAAACTTTGAAATTCTGGCCAAAAAACGGATTCTGTGATTTATTTTGGTGATTGCCTTTTGAGCCTGACCTAAACCAGATACATTACAATCTAAAACACAGCCAAGGTAACTGACTGATTCCTTGGATGTTATTTCAGAGTCTCCAGCTAAAACCTTAAAATCCGAGGCTTTTTTCAGTTTGATTTTTGATCCAAACAATATGGACTCAGTTTTCCCCATGTGAAGTGATAACTTGTTGTCAGACATCCACCTGCTAACAGTTACAAGTTCTGCAGAAAGTGTTCTTTCAATAAAATGCTTATCTTTGTGAGAAACTACCAGCGCAGAGTCATCAGCATATGAAAAAAGATCACAAGAACAAACAGACTGTAGGTCATTTATATATAAAAGAAAGAAAAGTGGCCCCAAAACACTCCCTTGAGGAACCCCACAGACCATGCTTAGTGGTTGAGACATTGTACCCCCAATGTCCACCACCTGCGTTCTATTCTCCAGATAGGAGCCCACCCATGTCAGAGCTAAGTCACTAAAACCCATTGCTTTCAATGTATACAATAAAACGCAATGGTCAACCGTATCAAAGACCTTCTGTAGGTCTAGCATGACCATGCCGCAGAAGTGACCATTATCCACTTCTTTTTTTAATAAAATCAGTTAGAAACAGTAAACATGAATCTGTAGAATGAGATTTACAGAAGCCAGATTGGAACTCATAGAGTATATTTTGTGAAGATACCTATTTGTCAATTTGTTCAGAAATTATCTTTTCGATGATCTTTGACAGACTACTCAGAATAGAGACAGGTCTATAGTTGCCAGGGTCCAGTTTACTCCCTTTCTTATACAGCGGAATCACTCTGGCAATCTTGAGATCATTGGGAAAATGCCCTTGTTCTATAGAACTGTTTACAATATGAGTGATGCATGGGGTAATGATCTCTGCAGCATCCCTTAGGAACCGTGATGGAATAGAGTCTAATCCTGTGGCTTTAGAGCAATCAAGCCTTGGGAGCTTCTCAGGAACATGTGCCTCAGACACCTTTTCAAAGAGGAAGCCACCCGTCTGAATCCCTAACCGAGAGTAATAATCTCGCACATGGCTTTCACCATATTGACCAGTCAGGCCAGGTAGCTTATCCACAAGCTTGCTGGCAACAGATGAAAAATGTTCATTAAAGCCATCTGCTACTTTCTCCTTTTCTGATGTAATATTATTACCAAGATTTAGAGTGATGTTAGTGTTTTTGGTTTTCATCTTTTTACTGTAGCCAAGCTGCTTGAGGGATTTCCATAGCTTTCCTGAGTCATTTCTATATTCAGCTATTTTCTCCTTAAAAAATGCCTTTTTAGTATGAACCACTAATCTGTTAACTTCATTTCTCGCCTTTTTATAATCAGTCCAACTCTGCTCATCCTTGTTTAACCTGAATGGACCATACTTGCTATTTCTTGCTCTAATTGCCTCAAGGATGTCATCGTTTACCCAGGGTTCTGTCCTCTGTTTTATTCTAAATGCTTTACATGGGGCTACTTTATCAACAGCTTCTAACAACATACATTTAAATGAGCACCATGCTCTATCCACATCCATGCATTGCAGTACATTAGACCAGTCCATTTGCTTTAAACAGTCATTTAGTGCTTCTTTGCTATACCTTTTTAGTGACCGGGTTTTAATAGAAGAATGCACGTTAAAAACTGCTTTCTTGATCTTTCTTGTACAGAAAATAATAGAATGGTCGCTCAGCCCATAATTTATAACCCCACTCTCTCTTATCCTAGATTTATCTGAAACTAGAACGAGGTCAATGGTGGTTTGGGTAGTGGAACACACACGTGTTGGTTCATTAATCAGCTGATGTAAACAAAAAGAACGACAAAAGTTAATCAGTGCTTTATACCCGGAAACATCCCGTTTCTGAATATCAGTGTTAAAATCTCCCATCATGATGACTTCGGATTTAACAAAATCAATCCTCTTTGAGCAAAGCTCTTCTAAAACATCATAACAATGGGTTTGATCAGGCGGTCTGTAACATGCACCGATAAGAATAGGCTTACTCTTAGGTAGCAAAATATCTAACCACACCGCTTCAATCTGATCACTATACAAGTCCGTTCTGTGATTAAAGCCAATGTCCGATCTCACATATATGCACACACCTCCGCCCTTGCAGTTGCGATCTCTCCTAATTATCAAATAGTTCTCTAATTCAACTTCCGCATCCTCAACGGAATCGTCCAGCCATGTTTCAGTCAAACAAAAGATTCCCACCTTTCTGCTTTTGCTAAGGTGTCGGATCTCGGTGATTTTCTGTAGAAGGCTTCTCACGTTGAGATGAAGCAGGTGTAGTCCTCTCGCAGACAGGGAAGAATCCACGCTCGGCCTCTCTTTTCCGGCGCTTTCCATTTCCTCCACGAGTGACTGCTGCCCAGGGGGGCCGACAGTCCAACCTGGCCTGCTCAGTATCACGCTGCTCGAGGATCGCATCCCCCAGCGTCGGATCCCCGCTGCGTCTTCCGGCGTCTCCACGTGCGCTCCCACTTCCTTCAGCGAAAATGGACAGAAGTTGGTTCCCATTGTTTGGATGACTAGTGCAAACCATCGCACCTGTCGTGGGACTTTTTGCGATCGTATCTCTCCGTCCAAACTCCGGCATCGGACCAGGGCATTGATGTATATCCCCGGATAGTAACAGGCAGATGCAAATGATGAATTGTCCGCCGTTAACATGCCGCTTGTAGCCAGATTTGTTGGTGTGGCTGGTTGAATACCAGCATGGGTAGAGGAACGTGTCCATGAGGATGTTCTTGCCATAACCAAACTGTTTTATATGTGAAAGTTTGTTTGTGTGGGAACAAAAGCTTTGTAAATGCCCTTCCACCCCGATTTTAGGTCCAGTGTCCAAACAGGATTGAATAAAAATGTATGCTAAAAACACCACAAGCAAACCAAATTTTCCAGCTGCCATCTTGCCCCTTGTGGATAGTGCAAAGTAGGTGAACAGGATTTCTTTGTTCTCCCGAAGTGTCTTGTCCTTAAACTTCTCCCTGGCTGCTGCACTCTTACAGAGAGGGTCTGGTCTCTGCTCTGGGAGCTGGGTTCCGCTTGGCTGTTTCCATGGCGACCACTTTGTTTATTTGCCAGGGGGCTAGCTCTTCTGTCTTTTTTAGCCTTTGAACACAGTTATTATTGCTTGCTTTTTGTTATGTTCCTTTTCCTCCTTTCCTTATCTTTACAAAACACTTCCTCTTCAATCCCACTCAGTCCAGTCTCTCCTTAGAGATGCTCTAAACACTGACAGGTGTTAGCCTAAAGCAGTTGATGCCCAGTTGACAGCTAGCTTCTGATAGCATCTGGTTGTTTTGATTTGTTTTGATTTAAATTATATATACAAAGATGGTATTTCCTTTCTTCTTGTTGATTATAAAGTGATTACCTCTTCTTTAGAGTCCTTTTGGTAGAAAGTTAGCTGGTTTTTCTTTTAAAAATCTCGCTGTTAAGGTCGATGTTTTGATGTGGTTTCAGGAGCTAATTTTTTGTCCAGCCTTCCAGCTTCCATTCCATTATCAATGGACCATTTTTAATGAGCTAATTGAATATGCTCTCTCACACACACACACACACACACACACACACACACACACACACTCACACGCACACTCACACACACACACTCACACACACACACACACACACACACACACACACACACACACACACACACACACACACACACACACACACACACACACACACACACACACACACACTCACACACTCACACACATCTGTACTCCATTGATTTCATTTGACCATTATTGTCCGAGGTTGTGACCAAAATTAGAGGCTGCCGCGCCAATTCTCTGACAGTTGGCGGCTAATTAAGAGGGAGTGTGTGTGTGTGTGTGTGTGTGTGTGTGTGTGTGTGTGTGTGTGTGTGTGTGTGTGTGTGTGTGTGTGTGTGTGTGTGTGTGTGTGTGTGTGTGTGTGTGTGTGTGAGAGAGAGAGAGAGAGAGAGAGAGAGAGGAAGAATGTTGCATTGAATTTTAATTTTAATTTGTTTATTTTGGCTTAACATAAACATGAGCATGATATTTTACACCAGGCCTCACTGTTTCATTTTGTTCCATTTGAATGAATATTTGTAACCTGTAATGTGTTTCATGCTTAATAAAGCTTTTCGAATTTGAATTTGAGAGAGAGAGAGAGAGAGAGAAGAGAGAGAGAGAGAGAGGAGAGAGAGAGAAAGAGAGAGAGAGAGAGAGAGAGAGAAAAAAAAACAACATGCTGTGTGATGTTTGGCCTGATTCTCATGTGATGTAAATGATTTCCATCATTTACCTGATAGCAGGAGGCCTCCACACACACACACACACACACACACACACACACACACACACACACACACACACACACACACACACACACAGTCAGTCAGCCAAACAAATGACTGGGACTTAGCAGTGATGCTACTACCCGCAGATCAAATGCGGTTGGTCTTATGTTTGGCAGAGATTCATGAGGTGTGTGTGTGTGTGTGTGTGTGTGTGTGTGTGTGTGTGTGTGTGTGTGTGTGTGTGTGTGTGTGTGTGTGTGCAGTGAAGCAGCAGGTTGGGCGTAGCTGGGTAATTAGCGTATCAGAGGCAGTTTGTCTATACGACCTATTGACCTTACACACACACACACACACACACACACACACACACACACACACACACACACACACACACACACACACACACACACACACACCACCATATTTCACAGCATTGTACTTGTGATAATTGTGATGGAAGCTGTCTCTGGTGTCAGCCATGTTAAGCGCCCGAACAATTAGTAGAAAGTAATTTATCAACCAGCGCTAAGAACGCTCTCTGCTGCCAGCTCTAAAGCAAATGCCTCTGGATTTTGTACTGTCTTAACCCATTGATGACGGCTGCTGCGCGGTGCCACAATGCACCTTCTGCCTGATGCTACGTCACGCAGCATTGTCACTTCATCTAATGTTCATGGCGCACGCAGCATAGAATGCACCGTCACTGGTTCAAATACACATGAGGTGGGTTTTGTTGACTTTTTTAAAACCACGTGACCACCCAAATGTTGTGTGGTTTGCCGAAAATCACGGCAATCAAAAAATTAATAAATAAATAATAATAAAAAAAATATACACCAGCTGTGTCGGCGATAGTGTATTACAGAACAGTTAGTGGCGTTCGGAGCGCAGAATCAAGGTCTACTATAGGCTACTGACGAAAATCACACAACACATTGCATCTATTTATTAACAATATTTATGAATTTAGGCTATAGCCTATTTTGATGCTCCAACTCAAATTCAGCCCAGCCAGGCGATAGTTAAGTTTCAGTTTTGTTTTCATCTCCGTGGTATACAGCCGTTTGGACCAGCTGATCGGCTCCCGACAGCAGGAGTCAGTCTGCGTTCCAGTTGTGCTGGGAAGTCGGATTTATGGTGCCAGTGATAACTGAACTAAATCATAAATTAAAGCTATCTTCTCCTTCCTATATCGGTCTATCTTTATCCCTACACTGCACACTCAGTCACTACTATCCATGCTAAAAGGAAGCAGGATTATAACCTCATTTAGCACATTATTTTTGGATATTTTATATTATTTTTTTTTTCTCCCCCATCTAGTTTTGACGATTTTTAGAAGGATTTGTTGGTGTGTAAGCGCTAAGGGAGCATGTTTAAATAAAACCTGTGAACCTTAACTTTTAAATGTATTTTATTTCATGTTTCTATGTGCTACACAGGCTTAGATATTAAGGTTTTGGTAGACTTGACAATTCGTACTATTTTTTCAGAAAACCCTCAGGCATTAAGGACATGCATCCTAGATTGCCATAGTCATCAATGGGTTAAAGCTGGGGTGGAGGATTTGGGGAGAAAATGGCAGTTGGGATAGAGATTTGAATCTAAATACCTCAACCGCTCCACTTGTTCTCTTTGGTCCCTCCCCTATGGTCCCTCCCTGTGACACGCTCTACACCAACAAAGTCGTGCCAAAGTGAATGGACAGTCCCAACAGCCAATAAGAACAGAGAATCGGAGCCTCGCCCTGATTGGTCAAAGTGTACAGCTAACTCACTCACTCACTCACTCACTCACACCCCCCTCCCACACACACACACACACACACACACACACACACCCGACCTATAACCCATGCATTTTGGATCAAGCCAAGTTAATTCAATTGGGGATATGGACGAGAGCAGGATTTTATCCTTTATGCTACTTCTTCCTTTTCCTCTGATAAACTGTCTACCTGTCAACATTGATAACGTTAGCTGGTAGCACTATGTGGCTAACTCATCCCTACCTCGGTGTGTGTGTGTGTGTGTGTGTGTGTGTGTGTGTGTGTGTGTGTGTGTGTGTGTGTGTGTGTGTGTGTGTGTGTGTGTGAGACATAAAGTTACAGAGTTGCCCCTTACCTCTTGCATGAGTATAGTCCATTTTCTTTTTTTTGTTGCATTTTCAAGCTTTATTAGACAGTACAGAGTTGAAATGGGGAGAGAGAGAGAGAGAGAGAGAGAGAGAGAGAGAGAGAGAGAGAGAGAGAGACAGAGAGACAGAGAGAGAGAGAGAGAGAGAGAGAGAGAG
>CM049410.1:26402500-26410000 GCA_026929865.2 Hyperoplus lanceolatus
TAAAGTACAGAAGAGTTTTAGTCTTTTTACTACGCTACATACTAAAGTAAAGAAGAGTTTTAGTCTTTTTACCACACTACATACTAAAGTACAGAAGAGTTTTAGTCTTTTTACTACACTACATACTAAAGTACAGAAGAGTTTTAGGGCCACAGACAGGAGAGAGAAAAAAAAAATCAGATAAGGAAGATTTTTTTCTCGAGAAATGTCAAGAATAAAGACGAATACTCCAAAATGCTATTGGAGTTAGTGGGGAATTTATGTATTTTCGGCATACTACAATTGACGTGCATGTTTTGGGACATCCTAAATCTTTTTCTGGCATACTATATAGTAGGGAAGTATGGTTATTGAAATGTAGGGTTAATGTTTTTTGTCCTGAGCTGTATAGAGTACTAGATAACTCCATGGGCCACGTATCAAAGCGGGGGACTATATCTCCTTGTTCCAAACACAAACCATTTTAAATGCATCACAGAGGGAGCTGGCTGTGACCCATTTTAGAGTCGCTACGATGTCTGATTATGCAGCATCAACTTTTAATGCGGGTCGCCATACATGTTTAAAGGCACACACTGTACTGTATTGTGGCCTACTGTATCCTACCCATAATCCACTGCTTCATATAGTGTTGTTGAGGGTACTTGGAAACCATAATTGAATATATGTATATATTTGTGCTACGAGGAACTTTTTAAATATTTCTGAAACAGTCTCATTTTTCCTCTGATGATCATGAATTACATGTAACAGCAAACAAGACCATCAGTGCAAAGAATGCTATTTTCATATAGTTTTTTCTTGATGCCTTTGTCATGGGTATATGCGCTCACCCAGGAACAACAGCTGGCGTGGTAACAACACTACCGCTTTTGTCCAAAGGGGGGCGCTAGAATTAACACACTGAAATTCCCTTGGAGTACCTTTTTAAATGATCAAATGTTCTAAAATGTTGTACACTATACATTACAGTATCCAATGGCTGGATAAGCTGCAATTTGGGTCAGACCATTTCATCATGAGGTCGGGCCTTGACCTTTCACCCTCTTACTCATCGATCCGTCTCATCGCTGGTTGTTCTCAATCGATTTGACGTAAAGTCAGACTGCAAAGGATTGTGGGTAGAGAACAGCCGTGAAGCTGCTGGTTTGAATACTGCAATTTTTTTTTTTTTTTTTTTTTTATATCCCGGTGAAGGGTTTTTTACTGGGAGTGTGTGTGTGTGCACTTTACTTTAGTATTACCTTTTTACTGGCACTTGAGAATCTATGTAAATCACAGCTCTACAGTCGTTATTTCCAGCTAGCGCGGTCGGCGTTGTGGCCCGTCACAGTTTGATGGATGCGTCCACAAACAGGGTCTCCGTTCAGAAAACAATGGAATACTTTTCAACAGCTTGCATGTATCAGGAGGCAGGGAACACAGGAGTCATGGTTAATGTCCGACAGGACTCCAGTCAACACGACGTGAGTAGGCTACTTTGGCCGCATATTGACAGTTAGACAGTAACTTCAGGCTGCAGCCCGCAATGTAGGCTAACTGTTCCGCAGTCATTTTCTTCGTGAATTGTGTTATTTATGTTGGGGGATGATGCTTGTTAGCTAGATGGAGCTCTTGTTAAACATATTGGCGCTTACAATTATTATTTGTAGAGTGTGCGAGTCTTGAGTTGTGTTAGCAAAACAGTAGCTCTAGCTGACAGGTGAGCCGGAGCCTCCGGTCAGCTGAAGCAGACAGTCTAGCGGGGCGAGCAGACTATTCCCCCGTTACTAGGTCGTATCCTTGGTCGTTCCTATTTACTGGCGTATTAAACTACGTTTTAGTTACATAAGAACCTAGTGGGTTTGCAATGACTATTCCAGTTGTTAGACAAGGTCTCAGGGTTGCTAGGGAAACGAGTTGTTTTTATTAAACTCTTCTAGGTTGCGCAGCTTGACATAGTTACCGTTGCTACTGAGTGAGTTCCGACCGTGTAGCGGACTGTTTTTGGCTGTTAAAACCATAAAAACAACGTGTTGCTAAAATGTATTGCTTTATTTTTTGTAGTAGCCATGTAATAAGCGGGATAAAGTATAGCGAACGGGTCACTTGCTAGAAATAAAGACCTTCAAGCTGAACAAGAGCCCTCGCTGGCTGTCCTGAATACCTATGTAATCACCTGGTCAATGATCAAATTCCTTCATGATTTCTCTACTTATGACATCTATTGCAGCATGTCCGTCCTGGGAGAGGGATCCCTTACTCTCTGTCGACTCTCCCTGAGATTTCTTCAAAAAAATAATCTAATCCCGGTAAAGTTTTTTTACTGGGAGTTTTTTCTCAGCCGAGCTAAGGGTGTAAGGGCAGAGGGTGTCATATTGTATCATATATCATACTGTATGGAATGTAAAGCCCACTGAGGCAAATGTATTTGTGATCTTGGGCTATACAAATAAAACTGATTTTTGATTTGATTTGATTTAACCGGATGTAGAAGGACATCTGGGTATGTTTGGAAAATTATTATTTGACATGCATGTATCGGGATGTTCTAAACCTTTTTTCTGGCTATGTCTATGTTTATAGTTAGTTAGTATGGCCATATCCTTAAGCCCCATCCAGGACATCCCATCTCTCTAAAGCCCCTATTCTCACTGGGCTGCGACTGTTTGCGACAAGTTGGAGACTGCATTCGCAAACGAGTCTCTAAACTGTCTCCAAACGCTCGCGGAGGTTTTCTCAATTTCCTCACATGAGTTGCAGAGCCGCGCAGTCTTGTCGCATGAATTTTGAACATGTTCAAAAAAAGTGTGCGACAAATCTAGTCTCAAAATAGTCTCAGAGTGGTCGAAGGTGTGTCGCATGCGTCGCAAACCCTTCTCAATTTAGTCTCCGCGAGTCAGAAAGTGCGAGAAGTGTGAGACAACTTTGCGAGGGTTTGGCGAGTGTTTTGGTGACATATGAAACTAAATTGCGACTGCTTTGAGACAAAAATGAGACTGGCATTCTGTTCGTGCGACACTCGCCAGACGTTCGTGAGACATAAATGCGACCCTCCCGGCAAGGACGTTCGCAAACGTGTCGTAAGTAGCAACTCAGTGAGACTGCAAGTGAAAATTGTCGCAAATTGGCATATTTTGTCGCAATTTTGTGTCTCCAACTGGTCGCAAACAGTCGCAGCCCAGTGAGATAGGGGCTTTAGGGACACACAGTCACAGCCCAGTGAGATAGGGGCTTTAGGGACACACAGTCGCAGCCCAGTGAGATAGGGGCTTTAGGGACACACAGTCACAGCCCAGTGAGATAGGGGCTTTACACATACATGTTGGTTACGATGCACCATCTACTTATAATTAATTAAAACAAATTAAGATAGTTGAAATAGTAGGACGTCTGGGTATTCTTGACAAACTTGATTTAACATTGCAGTCATTGGGATGTTCAAAACCCTTTTTTTGGGGCTATCTCTGTCTGTCTTTAGTATATGGCCTCAGCCTTACACATATATTTTGGATACGATGCACTATCAATTTAAAATGATTTAAAACAATAAAGATGGTTGAGTAAAAAGTAGAATTTTCTCTTTGGAAAATGTAGTGGATGAAAAGTATAAAGTAGCACATAGAGGCTGCGTTCCAAATCGCATACTCTTTCTTTTTTACATACTACATCCAACGATAAAAATAATCTAGTTAGGATGCAGTAGGCATACTATTGGGGCATACTTTACTCTCTTATTTCATCATAACATTGCGCCTTGATCTTGCCTCTTGCTTTTATATCCGTCTCATCCCCGTTTGTTTTCATATGGAGGCTTCGTCGATGTTACGTCACTTCACGTGCGCACTGGATTGTGGGTCAGAATCGCCCAAAATACGATGCAGTTTTCAACACAAACAATCTTGGCCGCATGAAGTAGGACATCCGGGTACTTCTAACCATCCTAAATCTGGCCACAAGAATCGGGACATCCTAAATCTTTTTTTCTACATACTATATAGTAGAAAGTATGCGATTCGTAACGCAACCAGAATCTCAGTCCTCTTCACAGCAGACCCGGGTTAGAATCCAGCCCGGGCCGGGTCGTTCTCTGCATGTCATTCCCCTCTCTGACCCATTACAAGTCTCTCCAAAACTGTCTAAATAAAGCATAAAAAATGCCAAAAGATAATTTTAAAAAAGTATATATGTTTTCATATGTATAGAGTGCTTTTCTAGTTCAACACTCACCATTGTTTTGGAATAGTATGAATTATTGTGTAAAGGAGTTACTGGCACGGCTGTATTTAGGTTAATTCAAGTCTTTTTAGTTTGACTGACAGGTCACACACACACACACACACACACACACACACACACACACACACACACACACACACACACACACACACACACACACACACACACACACACACACACACACACACACACACACACACACACACACGCACACAAAAACACGCCCACAAACATTTCTGCATTTTTGTTCTTTTCAATTCTTGCAGACAAAAGCATATTCCGTTGCCTTCCCTTTATCAACACGTTTGTTTACTTTGGTTTGTGCCAAATGCAGGGATTTAGTGTGTGTGTGTGTGTGTGTGTGTGTGTGTGTGTGTGTGTGTGTGTGTGTGTGTGTGTGTGTGTGTCTGGCGCTCTCAATGTGCTCTCATACACACTATAGCGCCTCTTGTTAGCAGTCATCTCTACGGCTGTGACTCACTTAACTTGCTTTTCGAGACCTTGCCTTTGTCACCGCTTTGATCATACAGCGTGTGGATATATATTTCCTTTTACAAACAGATTGAGGAAACAAAAGAAAATGCGCTGAAGGTTTGTGTGTGTGTGTGTGTGTGTGTGTGTGTGTGTGTGTGTGTGTCTGTGTGTTTGTACATTTTAAATGAGAGAGACACACACACAAACATACACACACACACACACACACACACACACACACACACACACACACACACATACATACACACACACACCTTCAGAAATGAGAGAGGAAAAGATTATTATACTTAACAACAGCCAGACATGTTTCCGGGGTAAGCAAGGCCAAACGGAATTCAAGATTCTCACTGTATCGAGCATGTTTTCTCTAACCTTTATTTATACAGGTAAATCCCATTGAGTCCGAAGACTCTTTTTCAAGGGAGACCTGTTCCCATTTACACGTTACCATTCACACACACATTCATACACCGATAGCAGCAGGCTAACTATCGACATTCACACGAGGCAAGGTGGGTGAAGTGTCTTGCCCAAAGGACACAACAACTATGACACAGGTGGCAGGGCGGGGATCGAACCTCCAACCCTTTGATCATCGGCCGACCCGCTCTACCACCTGAGCCACAGTCGCCCCAGTTGAATTATTTTGCTTGTGGGAAGAATTGGCAAATGTCTTTAAGTCGTACACTGTATCCATGACAAGGTTAGGATAACTCCATATTTCAATAAAGTCTTCAATAGATTTTTTAGTTTTAAAGCTGCAGTGTGTAGGATTTTGGGTTTTATTTCCTAGCAGATTTTGTAGAAAGCAATTATAATATCTATAAGTACATTTAATTTAGTGCATAATAGCTGAATTTGTTTTATTATTATTATTTTTTCCCTTAGAAAGGGTCACATATATGTATGTAATGTCATCAGGTGCATTGTTTAAAATGTAGAATTGTTCTTGTCCTTGAAGGCCACTGTAGCTTCTGTTATTATTCAAAAGGGGTGGGGTTACCCAGGGAGCGTTGCATTCTAGAACTTTGTAGAACTTTCTTGATGATGTCATATTACACACTGCACCTTTAAGGTAGTGTTTTGTAGGAAATCTGCCTCCATTTGAGTCAACTCAGCAATGAAAATGTATCTATCACAGACATTTCAAACAATAACAGTTGATTCACACATGGGCATTTTGAACTAAAAGATGGCACAACTCAAGACTTGAAGTGACATTATGTGTGCATGCTAAGTTATCTCTAGTAAAGATAATGGGTTGGCTCAAATGAATACAAATTTCCCTCGAACATAAGAGCCTTACTTCTAGCCTCAACACTGAAACAACCAGTGCAGAAAGCTTGATATTTTATTTTATTTGTATTTAACCTTTATTTCACCAGGAAGGTCTCATTGAGTTACAGTAACTCTTCTCACAGGGAGTCCCGGCAAAGACAGGCAAAGCTACCTTGAAAATGTAGAATAGTCTTAACTTAATCATTTTACAGTGAAAACCTGTAACCTGTGTTATGCTTTCATTTATTTTCATGTATCTTTTATTCATCCTCCAGAGACCAATTGAGGGGTGACCCTCGTTTACAATGACGTCGAGTTCAAAACAAATTCAAAGGAAAAACAACAATACATACACAATATTCAATGCAAATACATCAAATACACAACAACAGGTGAAGAAAGAAAAAAACAATTGAAACATTTACATAGTGGTGAAGAGTGGCAGCAATTAAAATGAAATGGGTGAAAGTACAATATAGCCTAATTAAAACAGTTACAGGTAGAGTTTGGCAGATTTAAGATAGTTTGTTTAAATTGGTTAAAGGCCCTGGCAACCCAAATCCACTAAATCCTTGTAACTATGTTATTTGGGGGGTAAAATCAGTACTAATATGTATATGAAAGGTTTTAGGAATAGCTGCCAACCCCCCGCAAACATACTGTCATGTCAGTTGGTCGAGCATTTGAAAAATCCTGATTCGAATGTTGCCTCAGCTTAGAGCGAGCTATATCTTGGGACGTCACGCGAAGGATCTCTGTTCTAAAATGCATTGAGACGGCCATTTGAAAATGTCTGATTCGAACTTTGGCTTACGTCAATATCTTGGGACGTCACACGTTCTAAAAAAACAAATATATACACTATCTCTGGAGCCGCGCAAGAGATACAGACTGTCTCTTTGCGCCTGAGCCTACGCTCACAGCCCCGTCTGAGCGAAGCAGCGCGCACCCCGGTGAAACACTGTGATGGTAACGTTCACAGTGACACCTCGCCGAGCCGCCATGCAGAAAAACTATGTGGTTTAAGACTAAATGATCACCGGGGATTCCTGAACGTTAATGTTGTAGAGGGGACAGGCTTTCACGATCCGATTGGGTCCCGAGACCTGAGAGACGGCAGTGGCGAAGTGGGTAGGGTGTTCGCCTCTGGTGTGCAGGGTCGGAGGTTCGATCCCTGTCTCCCCGCCGAAGTGTCCCTGGGCAAGACACTGAACCCCAAATTGCTCCCGATAGTTAGCTTAGTTAGCTTAGCACCCTAGTGCTAAGCCTACCCTGCGTGGTAGCTGCTGCTATCGGTGTATGAATGTGTGTGTGACTGGGTGAATGTGTACAAAAAAACAATGTAAAGCGCTTTGAGTCTGTGATAAACGGAGATATAGCGCTATACAAGTCCATTTACCATTTTTTACCAGACATGTCTCCAAATTGCGCAGAAAAGCCACTGTCGATCGCTGCGACGATTCATGCCTCTGACACGTCGACTCGCAACAACAAAAAAGTCAAGGCCGG
>CM049410.1:26417500-26432500 GCA_026929865.2 Hyperoplus lanceolatus
TGTTTGTCTATCTATCTATCTATATATATATATATATATATATATATTTATATATTTATATATATATATATATATACATATGTTTTTTTTCTACTACCATGCCCAAATGAAAACCCTTTCCATGTTTTATACCCACTACCTCACACACACACACACACACTACACACACACACACACACATTATTATTACTATACACTCACACACACTTTATCGCTATTATACACACTACACTAATATTACATATTATTAGCTACACACACACACACACACACAGCCAGACACACACAATACTACACACACACACACACAGGCCCTTAGCACGAGCAAAACCAGACTTTGATGAGCAAAGCGCCCATGTATTGACGTTGCCTGTCCGCTGCCATAAGCCTCATCACCTCCTGCCCTTTTTTAATGGCTTGGTGTGTGTGTGTGTGTGTGTGTGTGTGTGTGTGTGTGTGTGTGTGTGTGTGTGTGTGTGTGTGTGCGTGAGTGTGTGTGTGTGTGTGTGTGTGTGTGTGTGTGTGTGCGTGAGTGTGTGTGTGTGTGTGTGTGTGTGTGTGTGTGTGTGTGTGTGTGTGTGTGTGTGTGTGTGTGTGTGTGTGTGTGTGTTTTTGCAAAGTGGGAACATTTTGTCCGGTTCTCACTTTGGGACAGGCCTTTAAAGGGCTGTTTGAGAGTTAACACTAGGTTTTAAGGACAGGCCTTTGTATGGCTGTTTGAGAGTTAACACTAGGTTTTAAGGACAGGCCTTAAAGGCTGTTTGAGGGTTAACACTAGGTTTAAGGACAGGCCTTTAAAGGCTGTTTGAGGTTAACACTAGGTTTAAGGACAGGCCTTAAAGGCTGTTTGAGTGGGTTAACACTAGGTTTTAAGGACAGGCCTTTAAAGGGCTGTTTGAGGGTTAACACTAGGTTTTAAGGACAGGCCTTTAAAGGGCTGTTTGAGGTTAACACTAGGTTTTAAGGACAGGCCTTTAAAGGGCTGTTTGAGGGTTAACACTAGGTTTTAAGGACAGGCCTTTGAAGGGCTGTTTGAGGGTTAACACTAGGTTTTAAGGACAGGCCTTAAAGGGCTGTTTGAGGGTTAACACTAGGTTTTAAGGACAGGCCTTAAAGGGCTGTTTGAGGGTTAACACTAGGTTTTAAGGACAGGCCTTTAAAGGGCTGTCAGGTTAACACTAGGTTTTAAGGACAGGCCTTAAAGGGCTGTTTGAAGGTTAACACTAGGTTTTGGCGATGCAGGCCTTTAAAGGAGCTGTTTGAGGGTTAACACTAGGTTTTAAGGACAGGCCTTTAAAGGAGCTGTTTGAGGGTTAACACTAAGTTTTAAGGACAGGCCTTTAAAGGGCTGTTTGAAGGTTAACACTAGGTTTTAAGGACAGGCCTTTTAAAGGAGCTGTTTGAGGGTTAAGACTAGGTTTTAAGGACAGGCTTAAAGGGCTGTTTGAGGGTTAACACTAGGTTTTAAGGACAGGCCTGTAAAGGGCTGTTTGAGGGTTAACACTAGGTTTGAAGGACAGGCCTTTAAAGGCTGTTTGAGGGTTAACATTAGGTTTTAAGGACAGGCCTTTAAAGGGCTGTTTGAGGGTTAACACTAGGTTTTAAGGACAGGCCTTTAAAGGGCAGTTTGAGGGTTAACACTAGGTTTTAAGGACAGGCCTTAAAGGGCTGTTTGAGGGTTAACACTAGTTTTTAAGGACAGGCCTTTAAAGGGCTGTTTGAGGGTTAACACTAGGTTTTAAGGTGCATGTATGAAATAGGTTTTTGTTAGGGTTAGTGTAAGGGTTGGGGTTAGGCATTTAGTTTGGATGGTTAGGGTAAGGGTTAGGGTAAGGGTTGGGGTTAGGCATTTAGTTTGGATGGTTAGGGTAAGGGTTAGGGTAAGGGTCAGGGTAAGGGTCAGGGTAAGTGGGTGGTAAGGTTAGGCATTTAGTTTGGATGGTAAGGGTAAGGGTAAGGGTAAGGGTAAGGGTAAGGGTAAGGGTAAGGGTAAGTTTGGATGGTAAGGGTAAGGGTAAGGGTAAGGGTAAGGGTAAGGGTAAGGGTAAAGGTAAGGGTAAGGGTTGGGTTAGGCATTTAGTTTAGATGTGTAAGGGTAAGGGTTAGGGTAAGGGTAAGGGTTGGGGTTAGGCATTTAGTTTGGATGGTAAGGGTAAGGGTAAGGGTAAGGGTAAGGGTAAGGGTTAGGGTAAGGGTTGGGGTTAGGCATTTAGTTTGTGGCAAATTGTCTATAAATCTATTGTGTTTGTTTTCTTGTATTTTAATGACCAGACATAGATGTCAATGAAGACCGATTGTCCACTGTTGGTAAAGTAGGAATGGGTGTGTGTGTGTGTGTGTGTGTGTGTGTGTGTGTGTGTGTGTGTGTGTGTGTGTGTGCGTGTGTGTGTGTGTGTGTGTGTGTGTGTGTGTGTGTGTGTGCGGGCGAAGGGATGAGGCTTGACATATGACATTGGGAGGCCGAGTGAGTAGCCCGCTCTCTTCTGCCTCTGTGTGTGTGTGTGTGTGTGTGTGTGTGTGCCTGCCTGTGTGTGTGTGTGTGTGTGTGTGTGTGTGTGTGTGCGCCCTGCCTGTGTGTGTGTGTGTGTGGCTGTGTGTGCCTGCCTGTGTGTGTGTGTGTGGTTGTGTGTGTGTGTGTGTGTGTGTTATGCCTCCCTTTCCGTTGGAAGCTTTTTGAAAACGTCCTCCTCCCCGGTTGAGCGATGGCCACAGACAACCTGCTGATCTTAGCAGTGGGCATTTAGTTTGCCATAAAGAAGCCAGTGATTTCTGAGACGTGTGTGTGTGTGTGTGTGTCTGTGTGTGTGACAGTCTGTGTGTGTGTGTGTGTGTGTGTGTGTGTGTATTTGTGTGTGTGTGTGTGTGTGACAGTGTGTGTGTGTGTGTGTGTGTGACAGTCTCTGTGTGTGTGTGTGTGTGTGTGTGTGCGATGTCTGTGTGTGTGTGTGTGTGTGTGTGTGTGTGTGTGTGTGTGTGTGTGTGTGTGTGTGTGTGTGAAAACATATGAGGATGAATGTATGAGAGGCCGTTTAGGACATATTTCATACTTGGTCTTACATTCACTATCATACTTCTTACATTCACTATCATACTTCTTACATTCACTATCATAGTCTCGCACATGTACCATCAAACTCATACTCGCACATGCACTATCATACTCGCACATGCACTATCATAGTCTCTTACACTACTGATCACCACATGCACTATCATAGTCTCGCACATGCACTATCATACTCTTTCACATGCACTATCATACTCTCTCACATACACTATCATAGTCTCGCACATGCACTATCATAGTCTCACATATGTACACTATCATACTCTTTCACATGCACTATCATACTTTTCATTATTTGTGACTTATTTGCGTAGTCTCAGCATGATGGCACTTACTCATACTTCGCACATGCACTATCATAGTCTCGCACATGCACTATCATAGTCTCGCGCACATGCATCATAGTCTTCATGCAGTGAAATGTAGCAGACCAAGCTAAATTTGGCATCCCATTCACAGCTCCACCCGGCAGTTAAGGGGAAACTTAAGGGAAATTTAACATCCAGTTCAAATCCACAGATCATCTGTTTTTGAACCTTTTAACTCTTGTATAGACATTTTTTTCTTGGACTAGATGATATCATAGAGTATGGGTACTATTATTAAAAACACAGTTGTAGGGTTATTTTAACCTTTATTCGTATGTGAAAATGCAACAAAGGGAGATTTCACGCATTGCCGCTCCTTAGACCACATTAGACCTGGTCCTGATAGAGCACCAGACACCTAAACTCTTCAAACATAGACTAGATCTTCCTAAGTATACACTTTATATGGTATGTATTTGACCTGTGAGAGACAGAATATTTTTTTTAAATCCCCAAAATCGCATATAAAAAAGAAGAAGAAGAAGAAAAGAGGCGTTAAGAAAATACTTATCTCAACTTGTTACTTGTATGAAAGACACCTGTCTCAACTTGTTACTTGTATAAAAGACACCTTCCTGAATCAATCTATCAGACTACAACCTCTCCATCATGGACAAGACCAAAGAGCTCTCAAAGGACATCAGGGACAAGATTGTAGACCTCCTAATGCCAGAATGGACCATTGGCAAGAATCTGTGTGAAAAGGAGACAACTGCTGGTGTGATTATTGGTAAATAGAAGAAAAACAAAATGACTGTCAACCTCCCTTGGTCTGGGGTTCCACACAACATTCAGGGGTCTCAATGATCATGAGAAAGGTGAGGACTCAAGCCAGAACTGGACGAGGGAGGAGCTGCTAATGATCTGAAGGGCATCTGGGACCACAGTCACCAAGAGAACCATATCTAACACAGTATGCAGTAATGGAAGATTTGGGGGGGGATCAGCAAAGAGGAGAGGTCCAAAATTCCTCCTGAGATGCATGCAAACCTTGTAATAAACAACAAGAATCAACTGACCTTTTTGGTTGCCAAAAAGGGTTACTCCACCAAGTAATAAGTAAAGTTTTGATAGGGCATCAAATACTTATTTCCCTCGATGAAATGCAAAATAATTTTTATCTTTTTTTACAAGCGAATTTTTCAATATTCTTTCTTAGCAGTCTAAACACACCTACCATTACAATTATAGACTGCTCATTTTGTAAGTCGGCAAACTGACAAAATCAATGGGGGATTAAATACTTGTTGCTCTCACTGTATGTGTACCATGTATTTCAACTAGTTCAGAGTTCAGACACTGCTAAAGTGGGCCACCATCTTATATTTGTGGATCTGCACATATAACATGGTTTGAATGTATAAAAAGGAATCAATATTTAATGGCCTACCTAGAAGCATTACTGCATTATATTCCATAATATTTGTGTCAACAGGTAGACTATTTGAATGTTGCTAATACATAAGCAAAGCCCATTTTGTATGCAGTAAACGCAAATATTGGTGCATTACGGTAAATAGGGCCTACACCAGAATGCAGGAAATTATGTTTGATGCTAAAAAAGGACAGTGATTAATGTATTCTCATCCGTGTAAAAATTTAAACCTATTCTAATTCTTCGACATGTTACTTAATATCTCAATAGTTGAGGAATTATTTGGAAAAAAAAAATAAAACTCCCGACCCCTAGAGAGACGTTGTCGCCTAATTAATTCATCCACAGGAAAACACTGCAGGATAATTGTAGGCCTATTACTACTACTAATAAAAATCATATAATAGAACATGTAGCACTGTGTCTGTAAGTATTACTTTTTTTATTGTTAACCCTAAACCAATAAAGGTAAAGACAGGTACAATGCCACAGGATGTTAATATTTAACCTTGTTCTCTACCTTGGTTGATCCTACATTCATGCCAGCTAAATACTCAGTCTTAAGTGCTTTTAAAATTCCATACTTTTCAACTTTTACTCAAGTTGTATTTTAACTGGAGACTTGTAACTTGTAGGCTACCACAGTGTTATCCAGCTATTTTAGCTATTCGATTTGCGCTGGACATAAAATTTCCCTTAAGTTTCCCCTTAACTGACGAATCGGAGGCTGTAAATGGCAGTGAATGTAAGAGAGAATGATGCGCTATGTGAGAGACAATAGTTGTGTGTGTGTGTGAGAATAGTGGTGTGTGTGTGAGAGAATAGTGGTCTGTGTGAGAGCGAGTATGATTGAAACGGAAGGGAGTTTGATTGAAAAGGATGTTAAGTCGAATTCTCGGTTACTGATTGGCTTATACCGACGAGGGATTTCCACAGACACTGCCCACAGGATATATGATATGGTTGACAGAGAGCGATTCATCGAAGCTTCAGCTCCGTAAATAATATTTTTACTAGGCCAAATGTTGTCACAGCATTGTCAGAAATGGTGGATCAAAGAAGATTCGTCCACAGGAGCCGCTTTAACGTGAGCATTGACGCAGAGTTGCAGCGGGCATTCAGACCTGGATCCGGGGCATCAGAGAGCAGCAGTGCAGCCTCATTAAGAGCTAGCGTGATGCCACCCCGATATCAAACTCAGCATTATTTCGGGGGATGGACTTCAAAGTCAAGGAAGAGGTGAGTTCTTTTTTATTTAAACTTCGAAAATGTTAATGTATGTGCTGGGTACTGCGAACAGTTACTGCTTAAAAGCTAACGCTACCTAAGCGTTAGCTTCTCCTTTAGCATGCTAGTCTGTAGCAGTAAGGGCTAGTGCAATGTCAGAAAGCATTCAGGGACAGTCGGAAATTGTAGAATCTGACGAATATTACGGTCTTTTCAGCTTCTGACTGGTGTACGTGCGTTTTGTTGTGGTTGCTTTGGCTTTAAAACAAATAAAAATAAAACATAATTCCTAAAGCCCAATAACGATACACACACTCAGGGTTATATTGTGTGGTTACATCAACATGGCAATACCCCTGACGTCATTATTAAGTCATTTATAAAGATTGCTTTGAAGGCCTCATGGTAAAAGTCACGGCCCGCCACTGGAAAGGAGGCTTATCAGGCCATTATATTAACAGTTATGAATAATGGTATGTGATTATTGTTGTTATCTGGCAATTAGCTGCTTTGGGAAAAACGTGTCATTGATCTAGTTAATGTATTATTGTCACTCTAATGAGGAGTGATTTACTTTTTTTCAAATATGTGTAGGCTACGTTTGCTGTTGTTGTTCTGTTGGCTTGTGTGCAAAACTGGGTGCCAAGTCCAGTTAAGGCTCAGTACAGGACATTAAAAGTAAAATCAGTTGCAAATGTTTGACTACAGTCTGGGTTAGGTCCACCATCTACAGACTCTTTGGAAGATAGGCTAAACATTGGGGCCGGGTTCTGTGTCAGAGATCCACAGCCATTGCCTAGTGACAGCCTTTAAATCAACGCTTCACATGATTGACACACATGCAGTCCAATAGTGTGGTGCACTATTTATGTTTTATATTACATTACATACTAATATTTAACACTAATATTACATTATTTTTATTTATTTTTTTAGGACCACTGTCCAAAATCACCCAGCCTTCTGAATGACTCATACTGTTACCTTATCCAGAATGGGGTGACGCTGTGCTACCAACCCTGAGAAGGCTCATGTATGGATTTATTTTAAATGCCTTTGAAATGAAAAAAATTGGGACTTCAAGACCGTCATTGTGGAGATTATAGGAAGCATTCAAGGACAAGATTCCAGATGAAGTCAGGTATTGTCTAAATATTTGCGCTTACTGTTTGAGTTAACTGCTGAAGAGTTACCAACAATATACTAAAGCTTTGCCACAATTTTCTTTCAGGTTGAACCTTGAGCATGGAAATGAAACTTGTCTGCACCAAACTTGAGGAGGGCCAGGAACTAAATGGCTTTATAGTTCACAAAGTGTTCAAGTCAAAGGCAGTACATCAGGCCATCAAGCATACTTCCAGTTCCAGTAAGCAATTTTATAAAATTTATATGAAGATATATACTTATTTTTTTACCTTTTTTGTTGCACCTTTTTTGACAATGAGCGTATTTTCTTTTTTTGTTTGTGGTTGTATGTTTTGTTTCAGTTTGATAGCTCAGATTCAGAAGATGGTGTGTTGGCTGACACAACATCCACACCCAGTGACCACCGACTTTCCTCTCAGACTCGTGACTCTATGACTACTAGGGCTAGAGGAAATCAAATTGCATCAAGCCTACAGGTTTCTAGTTACCTCTGTCACAGAAGTGGCCGAGCAAGCCAGTCCAGAGCAGTACAGCAAGCACTGAGCCCCAGCATGACCTCAGAGAGACCCAGTCCAGGGCAGTACAGCAAGCATTGAGCCCCAGCATGACCAGAGAGACCCAGTCCAGGGCAGTACAGCAAGCACTGAGCCCTGAAGTACGGATCAGAGGGAGATGACTCCAGTCCAGGGCAGTACAGCAAGCACTGAGCCCCAGCACAGAGAACTGCAGTCCAGGGCATACAGCAAGCACGAGCCCCAGCACACTTGTGAGGAGGACCTGAGTCCAGGGCAGTACAGCAAGCACTGAGCCCCAGCATGACCAGAGAGACCCAGTCCAGACTCCAACAGCCAGCAATGAAGATTATGCTGCCTACCTGTCAATAATGACTTCTATCTCAGACCATTCATCTGATGATGAGGAATTGAACCAGGCAATTACGGCCAGTCTGGAGACTTATGTGTAAGTTTCTGGGTGTTGGGAAATTGTTATAGCAGTGTAGTAATTGCAGATAAAACAGGGACAAAAAACAATATGCATCTAATCCATATACGTTTAGTCTGCTATGGTGGTCTCAATGTTTAAAAGTATGCTCTTATCCCTATCCTAATGTTTTTTTTTTTTTTTTTTTATTGTTTTTGTTTTTCTACAGACAGACACACATCCAAACACTCAAGTCACACAGGAAGTGTCTCAACCTTGCAGGAGCTAAATTAACAGTAACCAAAGATGAGGTTTAACATTAACAGGCCGCTGCCTGATGGAGCACTGTGGCCTAAACGATTTTCCTAAGCAGTCCTACCTCCCAGATGTGTCAAGTTTTCAGATGACTTGGGAATGGATGAAGAGGCTGTGGACCTTGTGGCCCAAGGAGAGAATTTCTAAGATTGCTTATGGCCTTACACTATCACCAATGTTTGAAGGAGGGACAACAAATTGAGTTTGGCTCTAGACAGTACTGGTAAGTGTTACATCTTTGTCCCAGTGTTGAAATGGATTTATTATGACTAAGATCCCAACCCTACCTTTGTCACAGGTTTTGTCCCATACTTTTAATACCGTGTGTTTCATCAATGCGTTTGTCCTACAGCTCTAAGAGAGGATCGTCATTTCATCGCTGACGTTTGCCAAAGCAAGCTTGTTCATGGGGGTCCTTCTACCAGGATTCCTTGCACCAACGCTGTATTCGTATTGTTGGTGGCAATTCTTCAGTAAAGCCTGTCTTCCAAGACATAGCTGATGCTGATCTTTATGAAAAGGTTAAAAGGTAAATGGATTACATTAATCTTTAATACATTTGACTTAATCTAGTTCAGTAATCTAGGATGTCCAACATAAATGGAGAAAATACTGAGTTATACTCAGCCAGTCTGATGTACAGAATTTAGCAAAGCAAATATGTGACACATAACCTGTTTGCCCAAGTCTAACTTTAAAATGTCAAATGTATTGTCTTTCTTTTCTTTTGTGCTGTCTTAAGGTGTCAGAATGTTCTTCCTTGATGAGCTGCTACACATCACAGAACCACTGCAAGATTATCTGGCAAATGCAGGGTGTCTCAGGCCGCTGAAATGCAGGAAGACCGAGACTTGCTGGTCCAAGACATTACCATGTTCCAGGTGGTCTACAGAGTTGCCGAAGATTGAAAGGTTTGTGCGAACATTGCATATAAAACAAATTATTGCAATGTTTGCAACAGTTTATTTTCTAAATATATTAAAGAAGTATACATATAAACAGGTATATGTGCATTGAAAAGAGTATTCCTTATAAAACAAACATTTTTGTTTGAGCAAGAATAAAAGAAACTCATTTCAAACAGTGCAATCAGAAACATTTAACCTTGGTAAGTTACAGTAACATTTTTTAACAAATCAAAACATCTGCCTTTTCTCAAGTATTTGGAATGTATGAATATACAGTATTAAATATTGTCACACATTAAACTTTCACTGCGCTTTCCTCTTAGATTCTTTTTCTGCATTGTTGAAGCAAACTAATTATCATTCAAATTCTTCTTTTGTCCTTGATTTGAATAGATTCAAGGAGGGGCTGAAGGTCCTTGGTGTTTTGGATGCAATCAGGATGCATCCAGAGAGTTTCAGGGCTTTAATGTGCCACGAACCATCGGCTCTCACTGCTGACATAATGGACAATCTTTTCCAAGTCCGGCTGTCAGAAGTGGGAAGCAACAAGAGAAGGGCAGAGGAACTTGTTGTACCGTTCTGGAGAGATTACCTGCAAGATGTCGAAGGTAAATACTAATGCTTTTATAGATTTATTTTTTATTTTTTTACTTTTCACTGTAGATAAACTTTATCTCAGTCTTTTAATTCTTTCTCCATATCCTTATATTCTTTCTTTCTTTCTTTCTTTTTACCGTCGTAATTACAATAATTTTTTTTACTAGCAAGATTTTTCAATACTGTATTTTTAACTTGGTGTCCTTTTAAATAATTCAGTTTTTTCTTTCTTGTGTTCTTGCATGTTTGACTGTGTTTCAGAGCTAGAGGGTCCATTGAAGCTAGGTAAAGTCCTTGCCTTTGCAACAGGGGCAAGTGTCATCCCTCCAGTTGGCTTTTCTCCTAAACCATCCATCGATTTGCATCAACATTCCTCCAGTCCTGAACAGCGTTCTTTGCCAATGGCGAACACTTGCATCAACTGCCTTAAGTTGCCACTGCTTGACACTTATGAGGATTTTAGGAAGACCATGGACTTTGCAATAAGTAACACGAGGGTTTTGGTAGAGAATAACTGTAAAGACATTATGTTCCAAGCATGTTCATGATGTTTGAGCTGGAACAACCACTTCTGTCTTTGTTATTAAGAAAAGCAAAGTTCAGGAAAAAAAAGTAAATCTTAAAGAACACGTTTTTCAATACTTATTAACCATTATACCCATTTACTTGTTCTTGACTGAGTAATTAGGAAAAATTAAGGTGTTGTGACACAGTGGTACAAAAACAAACAAACAGATGTTTTAACGGTTGCTTTTATTCTGTTACAAAACAAAAGTAAAGTTAAAAGTTCCTTGCCACTTTCAATGTCTTCTGCAAACCAAGTATTTCCAGCAAGAGTAAGCCATCATCTCACTAAGAACATTCACCAGACCTACAAATAATTGTATGCCATGATTACCATCATCACTCAATGGGACAAATGCTTCTTGAATTATGTCCATAATGGTTCGATTTACATAAAGTCATTTGCCGGAACGACAATGTTGTTTTCTGTCTGAAATGGTAGAAGCCTTCATTGATTCCAAAAGTCTCATTTGAAGTCCTTTCAAAATGTCATCAATGGCCAGGTTTCCTACCCAGCATTCGGTTCAGAACTCCTCTGCCACAGCTGTAGAGGAGTTTGTCCACCTTCTGTAGATAATCCACAGGTTCCACTGATTTTGGAAACTCAGCCATGACCTTGAACTCTGGTAAGTAGATGTAGTGAAGGCAAAACAAATGGAGTTCATTTGTAGAATCCAATATGCCCTCATTTTCCATGAAGGTAAAAAGGTTACTATAATGAAATGAGACAACTCTGTTAAGCTCTGCCCACAGCCGTTCTATTCGCTGATTATGGACACTTCGCCCAGTGATGACACTGCCTCTATTTAATCCTCTTCTCTCTCTAGCATATATCTTGCAACTCCTGTATTCTCCATGCCATGGTCACAGCGTATTCTTGGAGGGTAGACCAGTGTTAGGGTACACCAACGCTAAACAGACTCAAAACACTTATTGCCCTGTTGTTATTGAGGCACTGCAAATAAATGATGGTACGGCTAAAGCCGCCAATCCAGCCGTGAAACACCATCCTCCATCTCAGCTTATGGTTGCTATCTATATGCCTGTAGGGGGAAAACATTTATATGAATGGTGATTATTGTTAATGGATATTACACTAGAATGTTTTAATCAAATAACATGACTAACAACATGAATTCAGTTCAAGGCAGATGTTAAAGGACTCTCAAGACTATCAACATATGTATTTTTATTCTTAATCTTGAGTAACAATTAGTTTAAATGCAACCTTGGAAGCTACAAAGTCTATTTTTGACATCTAGTATTTTTTCAGTATAATTATTTGACTCAAATATACTTGAAGTCTCAATTACATGTATTAATCAAAATGCAGTGCACATCTGGAAACAGGAAATGTCTGATATTTGTTAATTGTACTATAGTTATTGATATATTCATGTTTACTAATACACTGATAATGTATGGATATGATATGTGGCCGTATTTTTACTGCGTGCCTAGTTCTGGCATAGTTGCACATTTGCTACAACAGTGGACTACAAGTCACCTCACATACCGCCCCACTATGCTGTGGGTGCAGCTAACAGACCCAAACCCACATGTGTACAGCCAGAGAAGTAAGGATGCAGGAAAACAGTATAAAGTTTTACCTACATTACAGCCTACATGGAATACCATAATTGTTATTTCTTACTTCCCAATACTTACTATCATAACATAATAGACCTATAACTAGTAAATCAAAATTACATCTAGTAACATAATGTAATGTTAAAAAGTACTCACCATAATTGATTTGGAGTTTGAACATTGTAAATTCTTCGCCGGATTGCACGGCGGCGCCGGAAAGCCCGTCCAACCGGGTCTAATTGTTGCAGGCAGCGTCTCACACGCCAACGTTGTATTCTAATGTTGCGTGATCGAAGACTTCCCAAAACATACCTTTCCCCTGCATTTGGAGTGGTTTGAAGAATCTCACTAACAGTGTTAGCCAAAACTTCATCAGACATTTCTGCATAAGTCAGTGGTGCAATGTCCAGCTGATGTCTGTGTCTGTACAGGGTCCTCCTGCTTATTCCAGCAGATAGCAATCCTTTGCCAACTCATTCCAAGACAAACAGTGGATAATTTGTTCATTTTGTATGTTGAACTGAGGGCGACCAGGTTGGGCAGTTCTTATCGTTGGAGGTAGGCTAGTCATTTGTCTGCCTTGCACTGATCTTGTCCTTTCATGTGCATTGGTTATTAAACTAATACATGCATACAGGGAACCAAGTGCAACTGACGTTTCCCGACTGTCAGTTCTTTCCTGGCTAATCAAGAGAAAGGAAAAAATTGTCCGTCTATATCCATCAAGTTCACCAAATAATCTGTCCAAAATCATGCTGTCAGATCCGATGTTGTCACATTCCCTGACAATGTTCTGCAAACACTGCATTGTTAAAGTAAAAAAAGTTGTAATATCTTCCTCATTATTTTCCACAAACAAAAACTGACACTGGAAAAGCAGGAAAATAAATAGAAATGTCATGGTTTCCTTTTATATTGTTCCTACACACCTGCAAACTTGTCTTTGAAAGTGCTACTTGTAGCTATGATTTAGCATGCAGTGCCCTGACCAGGAAGAAGTTTTGTTTTCAAGGTTGTAAGCCAATCAGAGAATGAGCATTTAAACTGTCTTCCTGTTCGGTCAAACTGACTTCCTTTTTAATTGTAGTGCATGTGAGAGAGTATGATAGTGTATGTGCGAGACTATGATAGTGCATGTGCGAGACTATGATAGTGCATGTGAAAGAGTATGATAGTGCATGTGTGAGACTATGATAGTGTATGTGAGAGAGTATGATAGTGCATGTGAGAGAGTATGATAGTGTATGTGCGAGACTATGATAGTGCATGTGCGAGACTATGATAGTGCATGCGAGGACTATGATAGGGTGCATGTGCGAGACTATGATAGTGCATGTGCGAGACTATGATAGTGTGCATGTGCGAGACTATGATAGTGCATGTGCGAGGACTATGATAGTGCATGTGCGAGACTATGATAGTGGACAAAGTGAGACTATGATAGTGCATGTGCGAGACTATGATAGTGCATGTGCGAGAGTATGATAGTGCATGTGAGAGACTATGATAGTGCATGTGAAAGAGTATGATGGTGCATGTGAAAGAGTATGATAGTGTATGTGCGAGACTATGATAGTGTATGTGCGAGACTATGATAGTGTATGCGCGAGACTATGATAGTGCATGCGCGAGACTATGATAGTGCATGTGAAAGAGTATGATGGTGCATGTGAAAGAGTATGATAGTGTATGTGCGAGACTATGATAGTGCATGTGAAAGAGTATGATAGTGCATGTGCGAGAGTATGAGGGTTTGATAGTGCATGTGCGAGACTATGATAGTGAATGTAAGAGAGTATGATAGTGAATGTAAGAGAGTATGATAGTGAATGTAAGACCAAGTATGAAATATGTCCTAAACGGCCTCTCATATATAAAAGGCAAGCTCTGTTTGCTAAAGCCATTAGAGTAGTTTCTAGACCTAAACGCGTTGCAAAAATACATTTTCTTTCTTGGCACACACACACACACACACACACACACACACACACACACACTCACACACACACACACACACACACACAGCCACACACACTAGCCGCACACACACACACACACACACACACACACACACACACATACAGAGACACACACACGTCCAATACAGGTCTAGTGTGGATAGCAGATCACTCTTGCATTGCAGTTCATCCTCCCTTTAACAGTCCATTTAATCAAACATTTGTAATCAATGCATCAGGAGTGTGTGTGTGTGTGTGTGTGTCTGTGTGTGTGTGTGTGTGTGTGTGTGTGTGTGTGTGTGTGTGTGTTGTGTGTGACAGTGTGTGTGTGTGTGTGTGTGTGTAGTCTCTGTGTGTGTGTGTGTGTGTGTGTGTGTGACAGTTCTGAGGGGAGAAAATGCATACTTCACTCTGCGCCAGATATCGGCATTTCAAAGAGAGGTGTGAGATAAATGTGTCTCGTTTAAGGCAGAGATTGAACAAGTGTCTGTGTGTGTGTGTGTGTGTGTGTGTGTGTGTGTGTGTGTGTGTGTGTGTGTGTGTGTGTGTGTGTGTGTGTGTGTGTGTGTGTGTGTGTGTGTGTGTGTGTGCGCGTGTGTGTGTGCGTGTGTGTGTGTGTGTGTGTGTGTGTGTGTGTGTGTGTGTGTGTGTGTGTGTGTGTGTGTGTGTGTGTGTTGTCTTCTGGATTGGTGAGGAATGCCACATGTCCAAGTGTCCCTGGGCAAAGAGACACTGAACCCGAAAATGGCTCCCGATAGTTAGCTTGCACCCTGCGTGGTAGCTGCTGCTATCGGTGTATGAATGAATGTGTGTGTGAATGGGTGAATGTGTACAAAACAATGTAAAGCGCTTTGGGTCTGTGAACAAACAGGGAAAAGTGGTGTATAAGTGGAGTCCATTTACCAATTTACCAATTTACAGCACATACAAATACATGAATGCGTGCTGTCTTGTGGATTGTATA
>CM049410.1:26560000-26562500 GCA_026929865.2 Hyperoplus lanceolatus
CTAGTAGGACCCGCTGTGCCCCCATAGCTATAATGACAGACCCAAGCTACACACACACACACACACACACACACACACACACACACACACACACACACACACAGCTTTAGCACAGACCCAGCTGGTTTAAGTTCTGGGGTGGCTACAGACTGAGGGGGGCAGATCAACTCTGACACACACACTCTCTATCCCTGACATTCTCCATTTTGGGAATTGAAACAGAATCCATACGCTGTCACTGGAGTTCTCTCTCTCTCTCTATCTCTCCATCTTCTTCTCTCTTCTCTCTGTGTGTCTCTCTCTGTCTCTGCGTGTGTGTGTGTGTCTCTCTTCTCTCTCTCTCTCTCTCTCTCTGTGTCTCTCTGCCTCTGCGTGTGTGTGTGTGTGTGTGTCTGTCTCTCTTCTTTCTCTCTCTCTCTCTCTGTGTCTGTCTCTGCCTCTGCGTGTGTGTGTGTGTGTTTCAGTGTCTCTCTCTCTCTCTCTCTCTCTCTGTCTCTCTCTGCCTCTGCGTGTGTGTGTGTGTGTTTGTGTGTCTCCCTCTCTCTCTCTCTCTCTCTCTCTCTCTCTCTCTCTCTCTCTCTGTCTCTGCCTCTGCCTCTGTGTGTGTGTGTGTGTGTGTGTGTTTTAATGAGACGCGGGGACTTCTTTTTCTACATTTTTTTTTTTGCTGCCTGAGCGTCAAACCACCAGTCAACTATATTCTTCTTGGGACTGTCAGCATTTGTCCACTAGTGCTTCTTCTTAGGACTGTGTGTGACAGTGTGTGTGTGTGTGTGTGTGTGTGTGTGTGTGAGACCGACATTTGTCCACTAGTGCTTGATTGACCTTTTCGAACCTTGCTCTGTATGTGCCATGTTCAAACAAGCTCAGTCACCCACCCTCATTTGTGTGTGTGTGTGTGTGTGTGTGTGTGTGTGTGTGTGTGTGTGTGTGTGTGTGTGTGTAGGCTCAAATCCTTAGAGATGAGGGAGCCAGGCAATGGGGTCTTTCTTGCCAGTAGAAAGAAGCAAATCTGCTCATATCTTGCTGAGTTCGAAAAGGCTAAGGTTTTTTTTTGGTTGAGTAATCATTCTCTCTTTCTACGATACCAAATTAAAGACACACACACACACACACACACACACACACACACACACACTGAGACAGACACCAACACACACACACACACACACACACACACACACACACACACATTGAGACAGACACACACACACACACACACACACACACACACTCACTCCAGATTTTTTCATAAAGGACAAGTAACGGCGTGAAGAAGACTCTCTTCCAAAGGGTATTTCTGGGGACTGTGATGAGTAAAGGCAAAAGACACACACACACACACACTCACACACACACATAGAAACACACACACACACACTCACACACATACATAGAAACACACACACACACACACACACACACACATTGAAAGGAACACACACACACACACACACACATAAACGTACACTTAACATAAGCAAAACACTCTCACACACACACAAGAGGTTATGCTTAAAACATGAGAAGCACAAGTAGTCAGTCACACACACAGACCCCGAAACACACACACTCACACATACACACTCACACACACACACACACACACACACACAACCCCCACCCCCCCCCCCCCACACACACACACACACTGTACTCTTTCATCTCCTCAGAGCACTGTTTTATGGGCTGATGCCCCTATAAGCAGGGATGTGTGTGTGTGTGTGTGTGTGTCAGCAGTGCTGACTGCAGCATGTACGGCCCCATTACTGTGTTAACAGGGAGTGAGGGAGCCCATGCTATCCACTGTATGAAACCCCATATCAAGACAGAGGGTGTGTGTGTGTGTGTGTGTGTGTGTGTGTGTGTGTGTGTGTGTGTGTGTGTGTGTGTGTGTGTGTGTGTGTGTGTGTGTGTGTCGTTTTATGGGCCTGCACTGCAGTTGAATAGGCAGAATGTTTAACTCTTAGATTTCAATATGAGATTCCCAGCTGGATTACTTACATTAAAGGTGCAGTGTGTAATATGACATCATCAAGAAAGTCTTACAAATTCTAGGAATGCAGCGCTCTCCCTGCAACCCCTAACCCTTTAGAATAATAACAGAAGCCAGTGGCCTTTCTCAAGGACAAGAACAATTTAAATTCTAAAACAATGCACCTGATGACATTCCAACTATGACACTTTCAAGATGACTAAAATATGCAGAAATATGGACATATATGAGACCCTTTCTAAGGGGAAACAAACATATATATATATTTTTTTTCAGCTATTATGCACTAAATTAAATGTACTTATGGATATTATAATTACTTTTTCAAAATTTCTACACACTGCAGCTTTAAAACAAAATTTTTATATTACATTTTTTTTAATACATAAACTAATTCAGAATACAAAAAAAATATGTATAAACAGAGAACACAAATATACAATGTCTTAGAAAGGCATTTCCTGTCATCATCAGACAATGAATCAAATCAGTTTTATTTGTATA
>CM049410.1:26590000-26592500 GCA_026929865.2 Hyperoplus lanceolatus
AAGTTGAAAGACATGGATACAACATCTTAAAACTATGAAATAGTAATTGAATAGACTTGGAGCTAATCTACCTTGATGGCTTGAATGTATATGAATCAGCTAAAGGAGTATGAAGATGTGGAAAAGTAAGCAATCGTCTTAAGTATGAACAGTAGTGAATTGTTTAACTCTTATTGGAATGATGTGGAATATTTAAAAATGTCTAGATAAAATTATAATTGAAAGACAAAAAATGTGTGTGTGAAATAGGCCTTCAAAGAGCAGAGTGTTTGCCCCATTTCAACTGTGCCTCTCCGAACTGTCTAATAAAGCGGAAAAAAGAAAAAAAGAATCAAGAAAAAAAAGTGAAATTGCCCTTTAATGGGCAGAGTGAGTCACCAAGGTGAGTGTATGTCTTATTGAGGGTCTGTGATCAGGCAGAAATCCCACCTTTTAGAGGCCTCAGAGAGGTCATTTCATCCAAAACGTCATCTCAAACCGCTGCCTCTAACTGACGGACCGTGAGTCTAACTGACAAAATTATTTTATTGTTGGAACCAGAAGAATCTGATGAAGACACAGTGTGAAGATTGTCCCTGTAATGTGAAGGATATGAGAACCAGAGCATTTTAAAGGTGTGGTACAGTCTGCCTTTCTCCAGAAATTTACTGTCTCAGTTATCAAGGCGGCAGTTGGTTGGACACCATTTAGCTTGGAAGCCCAGACCTCCCATTGTGTAGGTCCGATTGCTTCAGTAGTCACATCTATGCGACCGGCAGAATATGTCCTACATTTTGATGTTAAAATTATCCACGTAGGGTTTAATTTGTGGGAGTGAGAGGCAGTTATGTGGAAGGTTTTGGTGTATTTTTACACCAGTTCTACACTGTAACAGTTGGTTCCCCCACTCTGCCTCTGAACATTCCGTCCCATCCGGATCCCATTATAAATTTAGAAAGAGGTTGAAAAAAGCTTAAAACTAAAACTGTGTTTGTTCAAAGACAGTTGAAGATTTTAAAAAGTTGTCAAAGAATGTAATAGCTGCAATTAATGTGAATTGTTTAACGTTTGAATGGAGTCTCTAGCTGAACAAATGCGGGAGGAGATAGGTTTCAAAGCAGAGGAAGTTTTAGCGGTTTGGAATGCTGCTCCTATCCACTTCAATGTCAAAATAATTTGTTAAAGGCCCTGGCAACCCAGAGACCTAAATATATGACATTAATATTGTGTTTCTCTACAAGCTGTTTGCAGTTATCCAATTAAAAATTTATTTTCATAAATATTATAAAATTTCGTCTAAAAAACTGCTTTTTTGCTGTCTAGAACATTTTGCAGGGCGGTGTGGGCGTGGTCAATAACGTTCTGTAAGGGAACGTTCTCTCACTCACGGTGCTGAGCAGGTTTAGCCCAGTTCAGACCAAAGATTCGCCACACAACGAAATGCAAACTTGAAAATGTTGCAAATGCTCAACGAGCCTGACTGGCAGTTCACACTGCTGCACGGGCTGCGACGGTAGCTGGTTTCCCTAGCAACGGTGAATGCTTTGGCACAGCTGAGAGCGCAGCTCAGAATCACTTGCATCCTGCTAGAAAGTAACTTATTATTATTAGCCTATATAGGCTAGCTTTGCAATTAGTTGTATGCTATTTTTTCCCCACCACAACCGCAACCTATTTGAAACAAGTGTCTGTGTCACAATGAAAATATATAAAAATATCTCTGTCTCATATTTATTGTTAGACTATCTCTTATTAGTTTATTTCCCATTTAACTTGCAAAAAATCCCCTATCTTATTTTAGGCATTTGTATTTTTAAAATCAGATTTTTCTGTGGATAGGAGTGGGAATAGAGAGAGAGAGAAAACGGAGTCTGATTATGTTTCTCATCACGTGAGCTGATGCGATATAGGCTACGGTTCAACAGTGTGGAGACTCGCTGTTGAAGTACGCTACAGGCATAGCCGCGGAAACATATTCTCAGAAGGGAGTGCTGACAAAAAAGAAGCTCTGCCTGCACTTCAATAATAACTCGCTACATTGATAAAAAAAATGCATCACCAATGCAATATTGTTACATGCAGCGGTGACACATGCCGTATTGGCCCGATTAGCCTATAAGAAGGGGTTTCCCCCTGGGAATAGGTCGTAAAAAGTCGGGTTGTTTTATATTCGGGGTCTAATATTCAGCGTCCAGTTATGGACTGACCGTTACCAGAGCGATCATTAAGCTTCAGGGCTTGTGTCCAACTTGTTTTTTATTTTTTCGGGTGGAGCACTGGCTGCGCACTCAGATGCGGCCGGACAGAGGTGTGTGTGCTTGGATAGAGAACGAAGTGACGAGAGGAAAACGAGGCACGTGAAATGGCCCCACATCCCCAGCACTGAATTCAAAGCCTCGACTCATTATGTTGTGAGTCGACGTGTCAGAGGCATGAAGCGGGGCAGCGATCGACGTCGCGCAGTCAGTTAGGAGACATGTCTCTGTGTATCAGGGCTCGGGACATGCAATCGGCTCGTGAA
>CM049410.1:26625000-26627500 GCA_026929865.2 Hyperoplus lanceolatus
GTGTGTGTGTGTGTGTGTGTGTGTGTGTGTGTGTGTGTGTGTGTGTGTGTGTGTGTGTGTGTGTGTGTGTGTGTGTGCCTTGGGAGAGAAATGGGATGTTTTTGGTTGCATTATACACACACACACACACACTTATAGTTGTATTGAGTTAAATTGTGATGTGTTCAGGTGCAGTTTGTAAAAATTTGTATTTTGCTACGGCGACATCATCGTGATTAGTTCAATGTTATCCTGTAAAATTTAGTGTTAGTAAATGTGTATCTGATTTTGAATCTGATGAAAGTGGGGGCGGGACTCGATAAGCCTAGGCTTCTTCCGTCACCCTTCGGACAACACTAATTAAGATTTATGATGTGAAAGAGATAATTGTATATTGTGTGAAATTGTCCGAAAGAAAAATAAATAAATAAATAAATAAATAAACTAAAACAAGTTTAAAGGGACACTGTGTAACATTTTAAGTAATGTATTAGCTAAAATCAATATCCTCATTCATAAATATGTCCTCATTGGTGTAAAATCACCTCTGCCAATAATCTGAATTATCCTCCTGAGCGGAGAATTACAAATATTAATATTACATTTTGTACATCGAGCAGGCAAGTCTTATGGCGGCATCCATGTTATTGGAATGTCATCAGGTGCATTGTTTAAAATTTAGAATTGTTCTTGTCCTTGAAGGCCACTGTAGCTTCTGTTATTATTCTAAAGGGGTTGGGGTTACCCAGGGAGCGTTGCATTCTAGAACTTTCTTGATGATGTCATATTACACAATGTCCCTTTAAGTAAAAAAATAAATAGGTGTTACCAGACAGTAATGCTGTATAGAATTTGGCAAAGGTGTAAAAGGTATACAGCATTGGATCTAGCAGAACCATAATAGACAGTGCACATACATTCCCATGTGCTGATACATATGCATGTAGAATAAGACACATGAGCACACACATCCATACATGAATGAACAAACACACACACACACACACACACACACACACACACTCGACACGCCAGTCCACACGACATAATAACAAATGTGCTGCACTGTTGTGTGCAGGATTTTTGACACTGTGAGGAGAGGTGATTTATTGGCCCGTGTGTGTGTGTGTGTGTGTGTGTGTGTGTGTGGGTGTGTCGGGGTGTTGCTGTAATCAGGCAACGTCCCAACGGAAGTCATCTCTGCCTCAAGTGAAGTGGCTTCCTCGAACCCTTGAGGGGATTGTGTGTGTGTGTGTGTGTGTGTGTGTGTGTGTGTGTGTGTGTGTGTGTGTGTGTGTGCGTGCGTGTGTGTGTGTGTGTGTGTGTGTGTGTGTGTGTGTGTGTGTGTGTGTGTGTGTGTGTGTGTGAGTGTGTGTCACTTTTGTTTAAAGATTCAATTGCAATGGCCCCTTGACCTATATAATTCTATGTTCAATTCATGGCTTACCACCATCTCACCGTTAAGACTCTTCCCTACACACACACACACACACACACACACACACACACACACACACACACACACACACACGCACGTTCCTTACCTCCCTCCCATGTGTTTTAAAAATAAATGAAAACATGCATTATTGAAAGCCACCTATCCCAACCGTATACAGACCGCAGATGGGCACACACACACACACACACACACACACACACACACACACACACACACACACACACACACACACACACACACACACACACACACACACACACACACACACACACACACACACACTCCACTGGCACTAATAGAAAAACAGTAGGGAACCGAAGAACAGGTTCATTTTTCAAAGAGAGTTATAGCATTACTTCACAATGAGGTCTTTAATTCCTTACCCCCACACACACACACACACACACACACACACACACACACACACACACACACACACACACACACACACACACACACACACACACACTGTCTTCTGCCCTCTGTCACTACATTTGGAAGCCAGGGGGGTCTTGTTAAAGGAAAAAGGGTCTCTTCAATTATGTAGTATAGTAGAGTCTCCTCAATCTAAAAATGGGTTGGGTTGGACTTAAGGAGTTAGGGGGCGCGCTCACATGGCTTCATGTTATGCTGTGTTCAGATGAGCCTCTCGTGTGACAATGGCTGGCTACACACACACACACACACACACACACACACACACATGGACGCAGGCACACAGAACACACACACACACACACACACACACACACACACACATGGACGCAGGCATACACACACACACGGCCCGGTTCTGGTGCATAGTGGCTGATGGGTTGTGGATGTCCCTACAATAAAAAGCAGAGAAATACAAAAACTGTTTTACACACACACGCACACACACACACACACACACACACACATGTTAACACTCTCTCTCTCTCTCTCATTCTCTTCCTCTCTCTCTCCCTCTCTCTCTCACACACACACACACACTCATACAAACACACACACACACACACACACACACACACACACACTGAAACACTGCCTCTGCGAACATCAGTCACCCCCCCCCCCCTT
>CM049410.1:26632500-26642500 GCA_026929865.2 Hyperoplus lanceolatus
TGAGAGGAGCTGGTTGTATTGATACTTTTAAATGTTAAAGAACAATTCAGTTTTGTAGTCTGGCTTTTATGTAGTATCTTAATATAGAGACATTTTTGTGGTTTATAAGTACTTTTTTTTATTAATTTTTATCACAATTTTGCCCAGTTGTATCTATAGTTTATTGGTTTTTGTTATACAACCATTTAATATTGCTAGCATTATTTTTCTTAAAAGATTATTTTTTAAACTATTTTTATTCAAGTTGTATTTTCAGTGTGAATGCTGTTTGCCGTCAGCTTTTCAGCATTCACACGCATTTTCTGCAGAAAAGGCTTTTTTCTAGTTTGCATTTTATTATTGTCAAATTTTTTATCGTTATTTAATTGGCTCTTTCTTAGTATGTTATTATTTCGACAACTCTATTGTATTGTGTAGTGTGCACTGGTCTATTTTTCAGGTTTTTCTTCCTTTATTCCTATTTTGCAATTAATCTTAAGCACTTTGCACTTCATAGGATTCGCTTAAAAGGTGCTATATAAACACATTTCTATTGACTGACTAAATAAGCTCAATGTAGCTCACGCGAGAGGCATGCACGCTGTATGTCTTAAGGAGAATTCCCTCCTCTCTCTCTCTCCCTCCTTTACTCTCTCTCTCTATCTCCCCCCCTCTCTCTCTCTCTCCCTCTCTCTCTCTCTCTCCCTCCTTTACTCTCTCTCTCTCTATCTCCCCCCCTCTCTCTCTCTCCCTCCTTTACTCTCTCTCTCTCCCCCTCTCTCTCTCTCTCTCCCTCCTTTACTCTCTCTCTCTCCCCCCTGTCTCTCTCTCTCTCCCTCCTTTACTCTCTCTCTCTCCCCCTCGCTCTCTCTCTCTCTCCCTCCTTTACTCTCTCTCTCTCCCCCCCTCTCTCTCTCGCTCCACACTTTTCTTCCCTTTTTTATTCCTGGGTGATTTGGTGCCCTGAGTCCTTGGCTTGGGTGTTTCCTTATCTCCCCGGTGCAGACACTCATTTGCAAGGGACCGTTGAAAAGAAGAAAAAAAAGAAAAAAGAAAGACCTAAGTAGTAAATAGAGGAATATGTGTGTGTGTGTGTGTGTGTGTGTGTGTGAAGTCGTATGAATAAATAAATAAATAAATAAGTAAAGGAACAGGACAGACACATCTTGTCCTGTCTCACAAGGAAATTGGAAGGATTAGTTCCAGACCAGCGACAATGAAAAGGACCGGGGCGTGCGCTCTGTGTGCCGCGCGAGTAAACACGACCGAGCCCTCTAGCACAAACTGTGTTCACTCAATACAACCTTCTGTATCTCTCTCTCTCTCTCTCTGTCACTCTCCCTCTCTCTCTCTCTCTTTCTCTGTTTGTGTGTCTCGTGTCTTGTGTTTCTATGTATCTCTCTCTCTCTCTCTCTGTCACTCTCCCTTTATCTCTCTCTATCTCCCCCCTCTCTGTCTCTAACTCTCTATATCTACCTCTCTCTCTGTGTCTCGTTCTCTATCTACCCCTCTCTCTTTTTCTCTGTCTCTCTCCCTCCCTTAGTCTATCTCTACCTCTCCCTCCCTCCCTCCCTCTCTTTCTCTATTTTTCCCTCCCTCGCTCTCCCTCTCTCTCTCCTTCCCTCCCTCTCTCTCTCTCCCTCTCTCTACCTCCCTCTCTCTGTGCTCATTACCTATTCTATCCATCCAATTAAGATGACAATGAAGAGACAAGTATAATTCACCAACCTTTGAACTCCCCTTTTTGAACCACCTTGTATAATGTAGGAAGCCCGGGAGGCTGCGTAGGGAGGAAAATAATTGATTGTGTGTGTGTGTGAGAGAGAGAGAGAGAGAGAGAGAGAGAGAGAGAGAGAGAGAGAGAGAGAGAGAGAGAGAGAGAGAGAGACTTGAAATAGTTTGACTTGAGGGGTTAGGCATTAAACAAGCATGCATAAATGTTCGGCTCTGCTCGTCAATGATAGATCAATGACCGTGCTGTTCTCTCTGCCCTCCCCCTGTGTGTGTGTGTGTGTGTGTGTGTGTGTGTGTGTGTGTGTGTGTGTGTGTGTGTGTGTGTGTGTGTGTGTGTGTGTGTGTGTGTGTGTGTGTGTGTGTAGCTATGGCAGAGTCTATGCAACAGCAGACCCGTACCACCACACTATTGGCCCGGCTGCCACATACAGTGTGGGGACTATGGTAAGTCAATGACAGCGCCGCCCGTAAGTTTTTTTAATGACTGTTCTTGCTTTGAAAACATCACGACATAAGCTTAACACACACACACACACACACACACACACACACACACACACACACACACACACACACACACACACACACACACACACACACACACACACACACACACACACACACTTGTTCTTATAGCTTTGTGAGGACTATCATTCATTCACATAATGCATTCCCTAGCCCCTTACCTTAACCCTAGCCATCAGAACTAAATCCCCAACACCAACCCTTACACTAACCCTAACATAACCTAATTCATACCTGAACCTTAAAAGGCCTTTGAAGAAGTGAGGACCGGGCAAAATGTCCTCATTTCCAAAAGTGTCCTCACTTAGATGCTTAAAAGATTAAGTCCTCACAAAGACACCTGTACAAGTACACACACACACACACTCACACACACACACAACTCCAAAAATAAAGACCAGAGGTTGCATTAGTCACTGGTTTTTATTCATGTATTTATTCATCAATTGATTGAGTTTTTGTCATGCTATGTGGCACACCCAAGTGGATATGAGCAGTACTGTAAAACACCCCCACCTCCGCCTCTGCATGTGAACATTATCCCAGACATTTAGTGCAACAAACTTCTTGTTATGCCACGCAAACTCACCTAATGCAGTTTTAATTTGACATGACACTCCTACTGAAAATGAGAATGAGTGATCACTGCACATTACTTTTTGTGTCTTTTTGTAAACGCACACAAACACACACACACACACCGCGCACACAAACACACACACACACACACGCACACACGCACACAAACAATCACACACACACACACACTCACACGCACACAAACAATACACACACACACACACACACACACACAAACTCTTGCCTCTTACATAACAAGTACATTTCCCCCAAAAAACGCTTTCTCTTCATTCTACATCACGCAACTCGCTACGTGTGAGTGAGTTGGATCATCCTTTTATTTTTATCCTCCATTCAGACAAAAAATAATCCAAAAGTTGAATTGTTAATGTCTGTTTTTAGCTAGCTTTTGCAGCTATACTGTAACATCAAAGATGAAAAAGTGATCATAAATAAATCAGCGTCTTTTTTTTTGGGGGGTGGGGTTTACGTTATTCGGTGTTGATGGTGAGGGTATGGGACAGTGCGCACCAAAATCTAGATTTTTAAGGACCTTTCAAACGCATGCAGCAGTGTGCCGTGGGACATACAAGAGAAAGAGAAAGAGAGAGAGAGAGAGAGAGCAAGAAAGAGGAAGGGAGTTGTCTAGCCCTCCCTTTCCCTGCACACAAGCTCGATCGGAATGCGTGCTCTCTGCTTGAGAAATGACTCAAATTAACCATTCCGACACGCATGCGATTTTTCAACATAAAACGAAAAAAAATGATATATACAGTTCCCCGGTGCAGCTGCTAGCTAAAAGCTTTCATTAATAAGACATTTATTTCTTCTCTTCATTTACGTAATTAAACAAATGTGCTTGAATGTTTTCTTTTATATTATTAGTATAATTCTTTCTTCTTTTACCTCCAAATTTCCTTCCATTTCTCTTGACACTTGATTCGTTCGTCCTCGCACAGTAAAATTAGATTTAAAAAGACTTGAGGATTTGGCTCCTAAAAATAGCATTGCTAATGTTGTGTGTTGGGATCTCGGGGAGCTAACACAGTCTCAAGAGGGTGTGTGTGTGTGTGTGTGTGTGTGTGTGTGTGTGTGTGTGTGTGTGTGTGTGTGTGTGTGTGTGTGTGTATGTGTGTGTGTGTCTGTGTGTGTGTGTGTGTGTGTGTGTGTGTGTGTGTGTGTGTGTGTGTGGGTGTGCAAATGGAGTCCCCTCTTTGATATTTAGGTATCTCTCAAGGATTCTAGTCCCCTCCTGGCAACTTCTTTAAACAAATGCACATTTAAAGTAATATTCTGACAAAAGACAGAATTTCAAAAGTAATTTTTTTATTGTGTTTTGGTCTATATACAATTAGAAAATAGAGGTCCATATTTGGTCAATTTATACCGATAGTCCACTTTTCGCATCATAGGAATGTGTGTGTGTGTGTGTGTGTGTGTGTGTGTGTGTGTGTGTGTGTGTGTGTGTGTGTGTGTGTGTGTGTGTTCGGTATAGTGTTAAACTAATGACATGACCACTGGGATATGTGCTGAGGCCATCAAAACATCAAATGTATTTACAACTTGCAAGCTAAAAGAGAGGAGGCCAGTTTGGTTTTCCTAATTCTTTAATCATATTTAATTAACATTTCTCCAGCGGATATGGAGTATTTTTTTTTTTTTGCATTTAAAAGCTATACAATAATGAGTTCCTTTGAGGTTAGAACATTTTTTATTAATCATTTCCAGCACACAGAAAAAACCTCTCTACGCATGAAAAGTTTTTGTAGGAGCGAGAGAGCGAGAGGGGGCTCCCCAAAATTAGGCAAAATTAGCCTTTGAAAAAATTCAGTAGCCCTTGGAGTTGGTCTGAATTCCTAATTGCTGCAGCAGTAGAGCCACTGAAAAAAAGATGAGAGAAGCCGGCTGTGTGTGTGTGTGTGTGTGTGTGTGTGTGTGTGTGTGTGTGTGTGTGTGTGTGTGTGTGTGTGTGTGTGTGGGTGGGTGTGTGTGTGTGTGTGTGTTAGAGTGTGTGAGTTGGAGTGTGAGTGAGAGACGGAGAGAGAGAGTGTAAGTGTGTGTTTGTGTGTGTGTGTGAGAGAGTGTGTGCATGTGCAGGTGTGCATGCATAGGCCCCCACTTGCATGCTTTTTATATGTGTGTGTCTGCCCTAGATATCTTGAGCATGGTGCTAAATCCAAGCGCTAATGCCTTGTGGTGGTATATTCCCCCTCTCTGGAAAGGTGCAGACATTTCCGCTAGACTTGAAAAGGAGCTGTGATTAACCCAATCTGAACTCATTCTACTTTGCTTGAACCTCTACAATTGTAACAGACTTAAAAATAGGAAAACGATTTTACTTTCCCCTAGCAGAAAAAGCACAAAGCAGGCTATTATTAAATGCATTGCTTAATTTAATGAATTAAAGATAATACCTAAGCCGAGACCGAGTATTTCTGTCTTTGATTTTTCAAAAAAAAAAAATCCTAGCTATTTTATTAAAAAATCAACTAGCACCAATTAAGCTTCTAGCCTATACCAATCCAGCCTTAACTTCCAATGACCCATGTTCCTAACACACACTACTGCAATCATTGGCTTAAATATATCCAACTATCAATCATCAAAATGACCATTCCCGTTTTTAAAAGCCTCGCAATGGGAAAACGGAAGGAAGTTTGAGGATAAAAAGCTGTCACTTGAATACTGATTGGTACTTTTTCATCTTTGGTGTTGCAGGCTAGCCTATACAGAGGAGGGTACAATCGCTTCACTCCCTACTAAACGAAAGAGAAAAAGACAAAGACATTGTCCCCCTCCCCACAAAAAAAAAAACTATTAAAAAAAGGGAAAAAAAAGACTAACAAAACAAGCGAACACCTGGTTCCTTGGTGGAGATATAATTCTTACTAAACGCTTCAAATGCCGAGCCCCTCCCCCTTCCACCTATCAAGTTTCTACAAACAACCTATGTGATGTCACCATTGGTCTGCTATCGTTTTGTATATCATGTTTGTGCTTTAAGTTTTTTTCTTAAGTCTTATTTTTATGCACATTTACTTATGCATTTTATTTTGATTGCTGTATATGGGTGCTGTGTCACCATAACCAAATGTGAACCTACTGCAGCACGCATGATGCATGCTCAGAGGTGTGTGTATGCAGCCGCTGTCATCTGACTAAGAATGTACTGGGGCATTAAACAACATTAACACCACACTACTATGTACAAGTGCATCTCAAAAAACAATAATAACAATGAAAAGTTTATTTCATGTAATTAATTCAAATAGTGAAACTTTCATATATTCTAGATTCCCTACAGAAAGTGAAATTAAACATAGACTAAACATAATTTTTTAGATGGTCGATGGTTTTGTATTATAATTCCTTGTTTTGATTGGATTTAAGGTAATATTCTAATATGTTGAGATTGTTTTATTCCATTAGCTGTAAGCCGTCATCATCAAAATTAAAACAGAAGAAAGACCTCACATATTTCACGTTGTGTACTGAATCTAGAATATATCGAAATGTCACTGTTTTAATGGACGTTTCCATTATATTCAAATGTTTTTAGATGCACCGGTATTACGACAAAAATAACATTCTAGGTCTGATCAGGTAAACACTGATCATCCATCCATCCAATTTAATTAATTTTCCTTCCAATTTCACAGCAGTTCAGTTCACACACTGACTGACATGCCTCGGTGATTCTTAGTTCAAAAGACAGCGGTTGCTCTGATTGCTTTTGTTTTTACTTTTCAACGTTGGAGTGTCCCACTTGTTGTGCACTTTAGCAACTGTTACTATGTGGTTTGAACAGCATGCCAAGTTAAAGGGTCATGAAGGTCAGATTTCTGTCTTGCTTCTACCGCAGCCCAGCTAGTCTCCTGCAAAGCTATGCACGTTCAAATGCAACTATGCTATAACAATAATACAATTAATAAGACACATTTGCACTCAGACCCCCCTCTGAAGTGCGGTAACTTGAGAGGGGATATGATGACAAGTGCAACTAACGTGTTATTTACAAGTGCAGTTATATACAATACAATCTCAGTTAGAACAATAACTTTTACTAAGTAGGTTTTTATTACAAAACTGTTTTGACAATTCACTAAATAGTGCTGGCAAACAAAAGTTACTGGATCCATTTTGTTTAATTGTAAATGAAAAATCTTTGGTTTTTGATTTATTGCAATTTGAATACCATTCTGAGCAATTTACTTCTAATTGCACCAACTAAATGGTTAATAAGTATATTGAAAACATTGCATCATAGTGTGCATTGCTTACCCTTGAATTGTAAATTAAACATCTCTGATTTTGGATTGATTGATTGCAATTTGAAGACTTTTCTAACTAAACTGGCAATCAGTTAGTTGAACACCTGCATGATAGCGTGCATTGTTGTTTTCTCTGGGCCAGCATTGTGCTGTGACCCCATCACAGACAGTTGCATATGAACTGAGTTTTGCAGAAGACACGGTTGCATCTCCTCACTAATACACCATGGCAGATTAACTGTACCCAGAGTGTGCACTGCAACACGCAACATTTTCCACATCAACTCACACACTCACCCAGTAAATGACACAGCACTGAGTAGAGCGTGCAAGCACCAGAGAGAGAGTTTTTTGCTGCAAGTGACCGGTCTATTCTTTTTTAAAAGCATTGCACAAAATGTTTTTTACCTCAGGATAAGCTAACCGAAATATTCACAAACTTAAAATACAGGTCTCTTTACTTTCTCAGCAGGCAGGATAGTTCCATTTCTATAAACACAACCAGCAGGTATTTTCCTCTTTGCAACAAGGCTTTCTAGAAGAGCTGATTTAGGTTTTAGTTTTTTTTAAAGGTTGAGTCAGTGATTCTAGAGAACGTTTGTTGTCAAAATCACTTTTTGTCGAAATCAGTGAATATCTCCTCACGGTCCGCTGAAAAAGTGTTAAAACACAGCCTAGTCTCTTTAAACTGGTATGTTGCTAGCGATGTCTGGCGCCTTTTTTTACACACCCTCTGTTCATATAACAGTTTACAGAGCCTAGGCTGTGTATTAACACTGATTTTTTTTTTTCAGCACAGCATAGTTTATTTTGACAACAAGCGTTATCCAGAATCTCTGACTACCTCAAAGCAGAGAACCCGAGAGAGAATGATAAAATAAAACTACACTGTGTCTCTTTATTGAAGCTACTGTATTATATATCCAGACATATACTGTATAAAACATCTTCAACTATATACACACAAGTACAGCAAGATATTAGCCCATATAAAAGCACCCAGGAGTTAGCTGACACAATGTAAATGTGTGCAGCAGCAGTGTCAACATGCACATACAGTGGTTGTATTGGCTTCTATTAGAACTTTGTGCTAATATACGTGAGGTTTTTTTGATTTTGAAAGTCTCTGTGTAGCTATTCTGCAAGCTGTCAAGATATCAGTGCAGCTATCGAAATACAACTCAAAGATATTGCCAATAATATTATGTTTATATGTACTCGCAAAAGTTTTGATGGTCTCAAAAGTTTAAAGAAAATAATGTTTGTTGCACTTTATTTATCTATTTATTTTAGTTTTTTCAATACTTTTCCGAGATGTAACATATTTACAAAACTAGTTATGTTTAGTCACAATGTTAAAAAAAAGAATATAGAGGAATGATGTATATAAAAAAGAAAAAAAATATTAACCCATTATCGTGTGAGTAAAAAAAAATCTATACGTGGATAAACATTCATTGTTCTTCCTTTTATATGCTAGTACGTTTGAGATTTGTATATGAGTGGAAACAAACCTTTTAATATTATGTTTACCATTTTCAGACAAGGCAAATTGGTTGATGCAATTGTACACGTTTTCTGGTGTAAACTCAGAGCAGCATACATGTGTGGTTGACCAGTTAGTTACCACTATTAGAAAGCTAGAAGGGAATGAAGTAGGTTATATTAGGTTTTTTTTATCTGAATGTGTGCCTACGTGCTATACATACAAATCTATACATATATGCATTAGAGTGTGTTTGTGTGTGTGAGAGCCAGAGAGGGATGGTAGGACAAAGAGGTAGTGAATGCTAGAATACTGTAGCTTAACTCATGGTCCCTTTAATAGCATGACAGTAGCCCCAGACTGACCTCAAATATATCACTAGTGGGAATAATTATCTAACTTTAACTTTAATCAGTTTGTTCATAATATCAAGTGATGTTGGACTATATTTAGCGTTTTGGGAGAGTTTGACCCATCTGGCTTACTTAACTAATATCAGTACGGACCATATCATATCAGGCTACCAGGCTTACACTATCAGTGATATATATATATATATATATATATATGTGTGTCACTTTTACATGCTACTGTTATGTTATTATGGGGACAGGTCTGAATGTTTGTCATAGTCAGTGGCGTTTACTCCTATCAAGTTCGAACGGGTTCGTCTATAAAGTTTACAGAAAAAGTATCATATAAGCATTGTTTATCTGTGTCAGCTTACCAAGGTTTAAATGTTCAAGACGTAACGTGTAAATAATACTGGTAGTCAGTATTGTAGAGGTCTGAGCCGTTTAATTATACTTAAGTCAAACGTAATTTAAATGTGAATTTTTAAAACAAAAAACTTTGATAATATTTTTGTTTTCTGTTTGTTTTTGTTGTATTCTCTTACCAGCTTAATATGCAACCAGACCTCTCTGTTTTTAATCATACATCTGTTCGTACTTATTAATAGTAGTATTGAGATATGTTTACATATACGCCGATAAAAAAAATACTATTATCCATCACTTAGGCTGTGTTCGTAAAGCCCTACTAACTTCCTATTCATACTAATTTTGACGTCAATTTGAGTATGTTGTGGTTGTTTAAATGCGGGTTTGTGTAGGCGAGAAATGCCCAGATGAGTACTTACTTCTGGGAAGATTTTGTGAATGGATCGATAGGTTACTTTTCCTACTCAACCGCCCCACCTACTCAACCGCCCCACAATGCAATGTTTTTTTTAAATTCTTTATTGCTTCTGTATACTTCAGTGTAAACGGTACGACGAACCTCGCATACACAATTGATTGTTAAGTAGAGAGTATGTAGTATAAACATGTTGAGTACGTAGAAGGGAGGACATTAGTAGGGCTTTTCGAACACAGCACCATATTTAATATTCAGTAAGCCCTGACAAGCTGGCAGGTGCATTTAT
>CM049410.1:26647500-26652500 GCA_026929865.2 Hyperoplus lanceolatus
GAGACCCCCTAATCCACCCCCCTCCTCGCTCTATGGCACACTCTATATATGCTCCAAAACTTAAAAACATATACAAGACTTAAGGTGGCAGGGAGGGAGCGCTCGCCGGATGCACTTTCTATCTAACCCAGTACTTCCTGATGTGGGTGGAGTCAAAACTCTTAAAAAGTCCGCTTACATCCCTTCTTAATTTTTGGACTTTTTTTTTCTCTTCTTGGGACCTTGGCAACTTGCAAAAAAAAAGGCCCTACTGTTATACTGTGGATACTGTCTTGATGTCACTTTTTCTCCTGGCAGAACCATTTGGATAACCCACGGAGAAAGAAAAGCGGGACGAATGAGTGAGCAAAAGACGGTTTTAAAAAAAAAAGCAGAGACTCCAATCTCCAATCCCACCCATTCATTTTGGTCTAGCTTCCCTCTCCAACACGCCCACACAGCAAAAAGGGGTTAAAACGCATACGGGACTATAGTTCAAGTGATGAACTTAAAAATTGGTGCAGAAGTTTACTTGCTGACATTACTACGCCTGCCACAGACTCACACCTTGAAGAGACCCAAGCCTTTTATGTCTTCACTTCCAGAAGATGGACAAAATTATATGGAAAAAAACGACCAGATGATATTATGAACCCAAAAGGTGCATACAAACTTAAAACCAAGGATGCACGTTTTTCCACCTGGCAAGAAGAAGAGAGAAAAATAACTTAATCATCAACGTCCATGTAACAAAAATTGAAATATTATTATAATCGAAATAATCCCATTGTACAACATCAGCAGGTGCATAACCAAAACACACGCCTGAGGCATAGAGGAACTTATGTCGCTAGATGAAAAAAAAAAAAAAAAAAAACATTATAGAAATACATTAGTGCCCATCCGACGATTAACAAAGGAACGAGGGCTTGAAATATGTCAAACCTTTTTTTTTGTCAATGTATTCTGAGAATATGTTTTTGTTATTTTGTGTGTGTGTGTGTGTGTGTGTGTGTGCGTATTTATTTATTTATTTATGTATTTATTTATTTATTTATTTATGTATTTATTTATTTATTTATTTATTTATTTTTATTGTTTTAGCACTGAAAACTTTTAAAGAGGTAAACACAAAAAAAAAGTTTTAATTTTGGTGAAAGCAAAACAAATGTTTTTTTTTGCTATTTCTTTCTTATCAGGAGATTCACTGTAATTGTGTTTTAAATACAAGAATGTTGGTTCAGTTCTTTGAATGTACATTAATGTCTCTAGGGTGTCCAATAAGTATGTATTCTTTTTCTTGTATATAAATATATATATACATATCTATTATATGGGCTGTGGTGATGTCAGGGAGAAGAGGGGGTGGGCAGGTAAGCCCCTGGCCCCCCAAACATAGATACAAACCCCCCTTCCTCCAACTAAATATGCCCCTGATATTTACTGTAACATGTGATCATGTGTTATATGATTGAAAGTGTGATGGTGATAGTGTGAATTGATATCCCCCCTACCCCCAAGTTCCCCCTTCTTTACACCACACACACACACACACACACACACACACACACACACACACACACACACACACACACACACACACACACACACACAAACACACAAACACACACACCCTGTGCAAATGCTCATAGATTATACACAATGCTACTTTTTTTTATTTTTACCCCAACTCAAAACCTCACTTTTGTATTGGAAGAGTCATGGAGCCATGGGATAGAAAAGAAAATATTAAGAGTGGGACGTTTTTATTTTTATTTTGCATTTCGAGAAAGAAGTTGGACTGTCGAGAATTATAAGTTAACAGTTCCAGACTGCGGTAAAGTTGGAAAGATATTGGACAAACAGATTCGAACTTCCAGGATCGATAACTCATTAGTAAAACATTAGTAGGCCAATACAGAAACGTTTGTGTCTTAATAACGTTTCACTTAAAAGTTATTGATACCAAAAGTTCTCAATCTGTCAACTTCTTTCCAACTTTACTTCAGTCTAGAACTGGCAACTTTTTGACACAATCTATTCTCGACATGTCTGCAATTATGTTCCTTTATGAAAAGAAATGTCCTACTTTGATATTTTTTTCTCTCTCTTTTGGCCCTTATAGACTTCCATACTTCCACATCCACACTTCAGGAAAAGGAAATCACACTTTTTGCAGTAATTTTGGCCCTAATCATTTGCGGCCTGGGTGAAAAAACTTGGCTAGTTAGCGCAAGAAGCAAGGTGTGTTGTAGTGTAGTGGGTGTCAGATAAAAAGTTTATGAATATTGATTTTCTTTTCCTTTTCTTAACTTGAACCAAAGTATGATTTGAAACACACACACACACACTCAGTCTCAGTGCGCTTTGATCAGGAGACAGCCGGAGACTGCAGTGATGACAGCACGGCCCGGATGTGTATTGACGTGACCCAGATTTCAACGCAACTCACTGAGGGGAAAAGAGAGAGCTCGCTGTATTGCTAATATATAACAAGCACTCACTTATTACACTCGGATGGATGCTGAGAGCTTCCTTATAAACTTGCTGTTTCTCAAGCTGGCCGTAGTGGGAGGGCGATATGTATTGCATTTTGGAAATAGACCTTGCTGGCCTTTTGAAAATAAAACTTTTCATTTGGCCAGTAAGGTTTTTTCGGGTGAAGCACAATTTTGTTTGAGAGTTTCAGGGTACACTACTTACTGTAGTTTAGTAGTGGTTTTGATTGTGTGTGTGATTTGTTTCCAAGAGGGTATAACAATCGGTTTAAAGGCTCCCCTTTCTTCCTGTACAAACTACAGTGTGTACTGTTGATATCCTGTATAGAAAAATCTCACCTCCTCACACTTAAACTTACTTATACTCCTTGATTATTAAACTTCTCATCTTATTTCAGGTTGAAAAAAAATGGAAAAAAAAACTTGTTTCTGAAAAATCAGGGCTCCTAATCACAGTGACCTCTGGTGTTCATCTATTCTGTAGACAGCTTTTCTCATATATTTACAAAGAGTATCTATATTACCATGGCAACTAACTGTTGTGAAGTCTTCTAATCGGGGTAAAAAAAAAAAAGTTGATCATTATTTATTATATTTCCCATCATGCAGCGAAATCGATCATGAATACATTATGCAGGCTTTAGCTTTTAGCGGAATTTTTTTATATACCTGTACGTTTGTTTCTTCTGAAAGAGTCACATGGTCATGGTTCGGCCCCCACACTTACAGCTACATGGACTTGTGGTGGGTCAGAAAAAAAAAACTTACGAGCAAGTTGGGGTTTTATTTTGAAAGGTATGGAACTTCTCTGGATGCAAAAATCGCTTAAATGGACAAGTTTAATATACCACAGTTTTTTATTTTATTTTTTTGCTTAATTCCACACAGTTTTGTCCACTGAATGATCTATGCACTTTGCAACAAACACAAATATGATGTCACGTGTGGTTTTTTGGAAGACACCACTGTTTTTTCTGCTTATTTTTTTTTATTTTCTACTTAGCTAGTAACAGTATAGTCCATAGAATCTTAGGCAATAAGGCTTTCGCTATTGTGTGATTTGCGTTATTTTCTGTCAACAAAAATCCCATGAAAAGATCAAAACCAACATTTAATGTGGTAATTCTGACTTCCCCACTGAAGAAGTTAATATTTAAAGGTGCTACGAGTAACTTTAAAATATTTCTGAAAGTCATTTCCTCTGATTATCATAAATTACCCTCAGTGCAAAGAATGCTGTTTTTATATAATGCCTTTGTCATGGGTACGCTCACCCAGGAGCAACAGCTGGCGTTGTAAAAACACTACCGCTTTTGTCCAAAGGGTGTGCAAGAATGAACACAAACTCAAAGTTCCTCGGAGCACCTTTAAAAATGGGTCAAGTGTAAATAGTTTCATTTTTATATATTTTTTTTATTTTCATATTTGGTAAATGGTTTATTAAATAAAGCAGCTGTAAGGTAATGGTGCATTTGCTAGCGACTAACAACTGTATTGAGTATCCAGTGTATTTGGATATGGAAACATTGTTATTGTTGGTTTTGGTCTTTTTATTAGATTTAAGCTACATCTTTGCTAACTTTGTCAACTGTCTGAGTAGTGTTTTTGCTAACTTTTGTGATAGGAGTGACTGTGTTTTATAGGTCAGTATGTAGCATTTTTAATTGGACAGTGATGTAGATATGATCGTCAGACATTAAGCTATCGCTGTTTTAAATTATGTAGTATTTATATTATTTAAATTTATATATTTCTGATGCACATACAATAGCAACATTTGCAGGACAGTGTATCCAAAAAAGTAATTATTTATTATACTTGTTAGTACATAAATAGTTGTAGAAAAAGTAGATATATTAGTGTTAGTAGATTAAATAGTAGATATATAGATATAGTATAGAAAGTGTACAGTGTAGCCATTATAAGTGTTAACTTGACAAACTTGAATTACAATTAAAACATGCAAAGCAGGAGATACAACACTTTGTTAGCACTTTTGGTACATCATTTTTGTTAAGTATTTTTGGTTAAAATCATAGCTATAGTAATGTATAAAAAAAGATTAAAAGAGAGAGAAAGGCGATGTTTTTGAGTAGTCTCTTGTTCTGGTAGCTTTCAATGCGTTACTGTATTTTTATCATAAAAGGTTCGAAGAAAAAGTAAACTACAGCTACCATGATGCTTTGCTAGTCTTTTTTCTTGCAATGCCTTATGGGAGTTGGAGTTGAATTCTTTAAAAAAAACTATATTTGTTTTGCCGTAGAACAATGTGCCACCAGTTTCACATCACACATTATCTGTATTACTGGAATATTAACTTATCTAATCTATAGTTAGTCCGGCTCGTCTTCCATGTTAGAAGCCGTACTAGCATCAGTGGTCAGGTATGGGGTAAAAAAAAACAAAATCATGTTTTTAGTTTTAAGCGCTTTTCGTATTGGTTTTTAAGTTGTATATCTTTGTAAACTGTGGCTGTGTGTCTATGCCTGTTAAAGCCTCTGTCAACCTGGTCTAAAATAGTTA
>CM049410.1:26660000-26677500 GCA_026929865.2 Hyperoplus lanceolatus
CACTCCACCATCTGCAGGTCTGCCCTCCTACGTGCCGTATGCACACACACACACACACACCCACGCACACACACACACACACACACACACTCACACACACACACACACACACACACACACACACACACACACACACACACACACACACACACACACACACACACACACACATCAAGAAACTTCAATTACAATCGCTCTGAGAAAGTTTTACTTTTTACTCACAACAAGTGCTCAATAGCATACTTTTAAAAGAACAAAATCTATATCATGATACATCCTTATCTTAATATATCAATCATATCAAAGGTACAGCTGCAATAAGGAAAATAAAAGCTAACATCTGTGTATTTCAATTTTCCTTTAAGCATATATCAGGGCGAATGATCATATACTGTATTGAGTCCAACTATTTACAACTTAACACATTGTAGTAACACTGTCTGTCCTGAAGAGGGCGACAAATACCTTAAAATAAAAGACATTTGGATATGTAGGGACAACACAGTGTAAATATCAGGGACAGAAATCTAACTTTCAGACATAATAAAATATGTCCCTCTTACCACGTGCTTTCATGACATGTGGAGTAAGAGACCTCTTAGAAAAACGATGATATTACAACAATTACAATTTCACATGTATGCCATAATTTTCCACAAGGATTAATACTAGCAGATCAGGTAGAGGATCATGAGGAGATATTCACTGGTTTTGACATTAAAATTGGTTTAGAAAAGAAGCTGTTAGCTAGAAAAAGTGGTATCAGGCTCAGTGATACAATTTGGCGACATACGCATAACGTGACTTCATGTCCTTCCCAGTATATGGTACAGGACAAACGCTGCCAAAACTATCTCAACAAGTTCAATAAGTTAAGTTATGCCTCGTCAGCAGGGCACTACAACCTTTAAACATGCTGAACACACTATCTCTCTCTCTCTCACACACACACACACACACACACACACACACACACACACACACACACACACACACACACACACACACACACACACACACACACACACATTTCTGTATGGCTATACTAGTGAGGACATTCATTGACATAATGCATTCTCAAGCCCCTTACCGTAACCTTAACCATCAAAACTAAATGCCTAACCCCAACCCTTACACTAACCCTAACATAAACCTAATTCATACCTGAACCTTAAAACCTAGTGTTAACCCTCATACAAGGCAAAATGTCCTCACTTTCCAAAAATGTCCCCACTCCAATGTTTCTAAGCTAAAACAGGTCCTCACAAAGATTCCTGTACAAGTACAAACACATACACACACACACACACACACACACACACACACACACACACTGTCTCACACTCTCTCTCTCTCTCTCTCTCTCTCTCTCTCTCTCTCTCTCTCTCTCTCTCTCTCTCTCTCACTCACTCTCACACACACACACACACACACACACACACACACACACACACACACACACACATAATATGATTGTGGTTTAATACCCATTAGAACACTGTGGAGGGTGCTGTCATTAAGAATTCCCCTTACCCTTTCTTCAACCTATTAGACAAAATAACCAAAAGAATCCTGAAGCTATAAATGGAAACCAAAGTGCTGGACTCGACAGAACGCAAGTCCCGGACACAATTTGTGGAATTAGTTGCTGATGACCCTAATGCATTGTGGGTAAAGTACAAGGTTAAACAGGTGGATTGGGGGATTTGAGAGACGGGCATTGGAAAAGTTACTTTGGGTTGCACACGGCAGCAAATAGATACAGGAGAGACGGAGTAAGAAATTAAGAAATGTTTTGAAAATCTTTATATGAAACAATGTATGTGTAGGATCTCCAAACTGCAATATCTGACCCAGGGTTCAAAATAACACTACATTTTCCCAACTGGCCCAACTGGCCAGCAGATAAGAGTTGTACTGGTCTGGCAGCCCAAAAAAAAATACTATTTTCCATAATTTAGCTGATATTTTGTGGCTGCATCTGTAGTCTTCAAAGGCAAAAAGAACTCATCGCACTGCACCATAACATAAAAAAACAGAAATACTGCAGGTCTGCCAAAAGAAAGAAAGAAAGAAAGAAAGAAAGAAAGAAAGAAAGAAAGAAAGAAAGAAAGAAAGAAAGAAAGAAAGAAAGAAAGAAAGAAAGAGGTACAACACAGCATATGTTTATGGGAAATAATAACGTTGGATGAGCGTGACCAGCGATACTTAGCACCAAAGCTCTCAGATGAACAGTTAAAACCAAACCTCGTTAAAACCCAAATTACTCACTGAAAATTATAATTAGAAAACATTTTCTTTTGTAATTTGGGTGAATAATTACAGTCCCAGGCTGTGATACATTGTTCTTCTTTAAATATTAAATACGGTAATTCAATATTTTAATACAATGAGCTTCAGCAAAGAAATTAAATTGTCACATTAATTCTGCAAAACTCAATTAATCACAATGCGTGTGTGTGTGTGTGTGTGTGTGTGTGTGTGTGTGTGTGTGTGTGTGTGTGTGTGTGTGTGTGTGTGTGTGTGTGTGTGTGTGTGTGTGTGTGTGTGTGTGTGTGTGTGTGTGTACTCATTTTACAACGCAGACCAGAATAATTTAGGCCAAAAATACCACATCTTCAAGGATATACAGTAATTGACATATACTGTACATGAGGTAAAGGTCTTGTGCATGGATGTTATACCTTCTGCTGTACGTCCAGGTTTTTTGAATGGCCTAATACATTTTGTGTCAACTCGTTTGGCGATGGCTTGAATGTAACGGACATTCATTTATATGAAAAAGTTACGCACTATAGCTTTGAATGACAATATCTTTCAGATGCTTGACTATCATGCAACTAACTCCCCAAATTACATTTTTTTTTTTTGGCATTTTTATGCTTTATTGATAGTGTAGAGACAGAGTTGAAATGGGGAAGAGAGGGGAGTGACATGCAGAGAACGACCGCAGGCTGGAATCGAACCCGGGTCCGCTGCTGGCCGAGGCCCATGGGGGGGGGGGACGCCCTACCAACTGAGCTAAGAGCGCCCCCTTAAATTACATAGTTAGAAGGATTGTGTGTGTGTCAGGATTTGGGTTTACAAGGGGCTTTATATCGAAAATGTCTCCCATGGGTAAAAATGTTCCAACCAGCCAACATGTGACGCATAGTGAAATCAGAGTATCGACATGAAGATGAATCAGAGTGTGTGTGTGTGTGTGTGTGTGTGTGTGTGTGTGTGTGTGTGTGTGTGTGTGTGTGTGTGTGTGTGTGTGTGTGTGTGTGTATACGACTTGTGTGTGTGTGGGTGTGTGTGTGTGTATATGACCTGTGTGTGTGTGTGTATAGAACCTGTGTGTGTGTGTATACGACCTGTGTGTGTGTGTGTGTAGACGTGTGTGTGTGTGTGTGTGTAGGATTTAGAAGCACTACTGGTGTGTGTCCATCTGCACACCGGATTTAAAGGCTGTGGCTTTGACTGTGACCCGTCTGTTTGCCTCAGAGGCCTCTGGAGACAGGGCCAAGGCCAAGACACACTGACTCACTCTGACAAGACTACACACTACATGATAGATAGATAGATAGATAGATAGATAGATAGATAGATAGATAGATAGATAGATAGATAGATAGATAGATAGATAGATAGATAGATAGATATAGATATGTACATGTCATATATCCATGTACTGTGTATGTTGTATTATATAGGTCTACCTAGGCCTAGGGAGAACGTGATAGATAGATAGATAGATAGATAGATAGATATATAGATAGATAGATAGATAGATAGATAGATAGATAGATAGATAGATAGATAGATAGATAGATAGATAGATAGATAGATAGATAGATAGATAGATCCATGTACTGTGTATGTTGTATTATATAGGTCTACCTAGGCCTAGCTTTTTTCATAAAAAGGCATATATGAAAAAAATCTGGATTTCTTAATTTTTTTATTTTTTTATATTATGTCAAAGTGAAATACAAGTTGCAGGTAGATAGATAGATAAATATAGATATGAACATGTCATATATATAGGTATTGTAGGGTGAAGTTTTACTGAAACAAAATATACCAAACACAGCAAGCTTAACATGTTTGTATGTGCCCTCTGTGTCATGGTTGATAGAACTTTGAGCAATGTGGGGGAAAATCCCATGTATTCACCTGCTATTTGATAGTAACATTTGTATTCAGGTTGATGCCACCTCAATCAAACTTTTAGATTACCATAATGACATCCAATGTATTTATGTTCAGCTTTCAAAGCAATTCGTTAGGAATGTTTGAATTACCCATAGTAGGAATCATAATATTTTTTTAAAAGTTTTTACGTTTATCGTGTAGTTTTGGGTCCAATATGATCATGTAACAAGTCAAAATTAAATAAATAACTATCAGGTCATTTAGGTTAGAGTGTGCTGATCTAAAAGATACCAAACTTTGGCATGATAAACATTTCTTAATGTAGTTTAAGTAAGGATTCATCAAAAATATGCAAAACGGCCCAAAATAGCTTCAGGGCCCAGAGGGTTAATTCATGAACAGTAAAATTGTTTTTTCCTTGGTTGTGTATGGTCAGGTTGTTTTGAACTGTCTGATTTAACGTGTTCAAATTATTTTATTAGGATAACCCCTTGAGATGAAACCATCTCGTTTTCGAAGGGGTCCTCGAAAATATATATAACAAAAATGCATAACACACACACACACACACACACACACACACACACACACACACACCTTTTATATGTTGTGTCTGTGTTTTTACCACGACTGTAAACCCAAATGTCCCAAGATGAACTTTTCCTGTTAGAGGGCCGACTGTGACACACTAGTAGACAGCAGCTTTTAGGGTCTTTGCTAAAATAACATTGCCGATCAAAGTATTTGGACAAAATATTTCTTGTTTACAGACATATGGGTGAGTTTTAATGCAGAGAAACTGTGATCAAATCAGTATCAAGTCCTATTAAACCCAATCAAATCTGAATCTAAATCCGAAAAAAACTAGAATGTACATGAGAGAATGTGTGTGTGTAGTGTGCTAGTGTGCTAAAATAAAATTTAAAACACATTTCAGATAAAATAATTTTGGACGAAATATTGCTTGTTTACAGAACTGTAACACTAGTAGACAGTAGCTTTTAACCCCTTTTTGTTCTGAAAACAGACATGGGCTGTTATAAAAGGTTGAGATTTCTAGGGCCTTCAAGGACCACAACCTGGGTGGACAACCTGCTCAACTACCTGCTGGAAAGCTACAGGGGGCCGAAATAGAAAATCGTAACCACGGTTTAATGCGAGGGTAAAATAAAAAAAGAAATGTTTTAACTTAACGATATCATCATGAAACTTTGTCAGTTGGTTACTGGCATCAAAACAATGCATTTTTGTATTGAAGTTTTTTTTCAAACATGTTTGAATATTTATGCAAATGTAGCATATTTCACAAATTATGCACACATTTCAGATCAACTTATTTGGACAAAAAAATGCTCATTTACAGAACTGTGTGTGAGTTTTACATTAGAGTAAAGTGAGGACCTGTGAAAAAAAGAAAACACTAGAATGTACGTGAGAGAATATGTGTGTAGAGGCCTTCCCTGCCTGTTGGTTTAAGGCAGAGCTTACTGGGCGTCTGTTGCAGCCAAATCCATTTTTACTCACCGCGTGGATTATGGGGCAGCTTGGCAGAGGCCCGTCTGCCCTCACACACTCACGGCCAAAACAAGGGCCAGTGCAGGTGGGTGCCCTGCATGTAGAGCATGGAACAATTGTGCAACATTTCCCATGTCCCAAATGCAATGTTTTAGCCAAAATCTAAAAAGAGGGACAACCCCATCGTTCCGAATGTCATACTCTCTCTTTTTCCTATACTACATATTGCATACTACAGCTGACCATACAAAGTATCTAGTTAGTTAGCATGTAGTAGGCATACACTTGTAACATATGTTTACTTAATTTTAACCCAAACTTATACTTATACCCCTATCCTCAAAAGCTAAAAGAGGGACAATCCCTGCTTTCAAAATCTCACAGTCTGTTTTACAATGTTTCTATTCTACATACTACAGCTGATCATAAAGAGAATCTAGTTAGGATTCAGTATGCTACAATTGGGACGTACTTTAACTTATTTATTTCATCGTAACATTGTGCAATTAAACTTATACTTATGCTTGTACCCCTATACTCTTGCTGATATATCCGTCACATCACTGGTTGTTTTCACTCGGAGGCTCTGTCTGCTGCAGTGGATTGTGGGTAAGAATCGCCGAAAAAGCTGCTGGTTTAAACCCTAAAAATGACAACAGATGTAGTAGGCCCTATTACATCCGTTGTGCTTTTAAGGGCATCCAGGTAATTTTTCAGCATGCTGAATCCCAACCACATGTAGTGGAACATCCTAAATCTTTTTGCTACCATACTTAATAGCAGAAAGTATGGGGATTGGAACACAGCGAGAGTTTGAATGGTGTCAAGGGTAAGGTTTCAAGCCGCCTTTAGAGGGCGCTATTGATACACTAGTGATTGGAGCAGCTGACGACTTCTCAAGCACTGCATGTGTGTGAAGTCTCAGGGGTGTGTGTATGTGTGTGTGTGTGTGAGAGAGAGAGAGAGAGAGAGAGAGAGAGAGAGAGAGAGAGAGAGAGAGAGAGAGAGAGAGAGAGAGAGAGAGAGAGAGAGAGAGAGAAGTCTCTGGGGTTGTGTGCGTGTGTGTGTGTGTGTATGTGTGTGCGTGAAGTCTCTGGATTGTGTGTGCGTGTGTGTGTGTAGTCTCAGGATGTGTGTGTGTGTGTGTGATGGTGTTAACAAGTGATGCATGCCTGCGGAGAACATCCTCAATGATCCTCTAACCGTTCACAGCTCACAGGAGAGAGAAAGGGATCATGTGGAGTGTGACATTTCAGACACTCCTAAAGTCGGCCGTATAATATTGACCTCAAATTAAATTAAAAAAAAGACATTTTCCAACATAAAAGGTGCTACAGGGAACTTCTAAATATTTCTGAAACAGTCTCATTTTTCCTCTGATGGTCATGAATTACATGTAACAAGCAAACGAGACCATCAGCGCAAAGAATGCTATTTTTATATATTTTTTTCTTAATGCCTTTGTCATGGGTATACGCTCACCCCAGGAACAACAGCTGACGTGGTAAAATCACTACCGCTTTTATCCAAAAGGGGGTGCAAGAGTTAACACAAACTGAAAGTTCCTCGGAGCACCTTTAACTTATATAGAAAATGCACAAATAGCTGCATAGATATTCACAATAGAATATTTGAGTTATTTTACCTCCTTAAGTGACTCATTCAATGTACAATCTGCCCACTTTCAAGTGGTTTTAATTCTAGCGCCCCCCTTTGGACAAAAGCGGTAGTGTTTTTACTATGCCAGCTGTTGTTCCTGGGTGAGCGTATACCCATGACTAAGGCATTAAGAAAAACTATATACAAATAGCATTCTTTGCACTGATGGTCTCGTTTGCTGTTACATGTAATTTATGATCATCAGAGGAAAAATGAGACTGTTTCAGAGATATTTAAAAGTTCCTCGTAGCACCTTTAAGTGCTTTTTTAGTGTTGATATGCTGAATTTAATGTTCTAGCCATTCATCTATCCTTTTCTGTTTCCCTGTATTGGATAACAGAAGGCAGAAATACAGAGGAAATGCACCAGTGGCCTCAGCGGTGATGTTGAGTTGTTGACAGCGACTGTGTCATCCATCAGTCCACAGGTCTGGGACAGAGTGTGTGTGTGTGTGAAGTCTGTGTGTGTGTGTGTGTGTGTGTGTGTGTGTGTGTGTGTGTGTGTGTGTGTGTGTGAGTGAGTTCCCATGGAGACACAGATGCTTAATGGCCTGACAGGTTGTGTCCGGGGCTCCAGGGTCCACTAGCTGCCGGACGGTATCTCCAGACACACACACACACACACACACACACACACACACACACACACACACTCACACACACACACACTCACAAATACTCAAACACACACACAGACTCACCTACAAACACACACATACAGACGCGCACACACACACACACACACACACACACTCACTCACTCACTCTCTCACACACACACACACACACACACACACACACACACACAGACTGGCTTGTAAACAGGGGTTTTGGAGAGCTGAATGCCACCACAGAGCACAGCCTCAAGACGCGGACATCTTAAAGGTGCAGTCAGTGATTCTGGAGAACGCTTGTTGTATGGATGCAAACACCTTTCTTTTATGTATCGAATATCAGAGACGTTGATCAACAAACCAATCTGTCCCTCTTGTTTTACAGTGTACAGTAGTGACGCGTTGAGTTACTGTAGTCTGTAGTCCGGCATTCATATCTATCTATCTATCTATCTATCTATCTCTCTCTCTCTCTCTCTCTCTCTCTCTCTCTCTCTCTCTCTCTCTCTCTCTCTCTCTCTCTCTCTCTCTCTCTCTCTCTCTCTCTCTCTCTCTATCTATCTATCTATCTATCTATCTATCTATCTATCTATCTATCTATCTATCTCTCTCTCTCTCTCTATCTATCTATCTATCTATCTATCTATCTATCTATCTATCTATCTATCTATCTATCTATCTATCTATCTATCTATCTATCTATCTATCTATCTAGCTAGCTATCTATCTATCTATCTATCTATCTATCTATCTATCTATCTATCCATCCATCCATCCATCCATCCATCCATCCATCCATCCATCCATCCATCCATCCATCCATCCATCTGTAGTCTGGCTTGAGTTCATTCATAGTAAAGCATTCGGCTTGTCCAGAGCAGGTGGGCTGAGTGAGGAGGAAGTAACACATGTCATGAGCCACAGATGCTCTCTCTCTGTTTGTGGGCCTGGCCGGCAAGCATCACTAGACAATATGAGTGTGTGTGTGTGTGTGTGTGTGTGTGTGTGTGTGTGTGTGTGTGTGTGTGTGTGTGTGTGTGTGTGTGTGTGTGTGTGTGTGTGTGTGACTGACTGACAATATGGCAGAGAGGCACATCTGACCCAAAATATCAACATACAGTAAAATCTACACAGACGAGAAAATCCAAAATGTCCTCTCAGTTTCAGTTTCAGTTTATTTCGATCACTCAAAGATTCACAACATAGATAAGTAAAAACGCTGTTGTGGATGAAACTAGTGGCATTTACTAACATCCTGTACTCATTTTTTTTAAGATATTTTTTTTTTGTGTTTTTCGGTTTTATTAGACAATTTGGGGAAACAGTATAAGCCTTACTCTTTCTTACTCTTTAACTTTACTATTTTTCTATCTTGGCTGGAGCTTGAGTCTATTTTTAGAATTGTTTCTGTAACTGTAGCGGGCGAAATAGTGACGTAAAAAGGCCAAATTTTGCTGCAGTAGTTTTTTCAAGAAGGAGGATCAATTTATCCCTGTCATCTCAAAGTACTGAAATCTTGCACCCTGAAACCTAGCCAGGCTCGCACCGCTCTCTGTCTCCTTTAAAGGTGGTCTGAGGAACTTTCAATTTGTGTTCATTCTAGCGCCCCCCTTTGGAGAAAACATGTAGTGTTTTTTACCACGCCAGCTGTTGTTCCTGGGTGAGCGTATACCCATGACAAAGGCATTAAGAAAAACTACTGTATATATTAAAAATAGCATTCTTTGCACTGATGGTCTCGTTTGCTGTTACATGTAATTCATGATCATCAGAGGAAAAATGAGACTGTTTCAGAAATATTTAAAAGTTCCCCGTAGCGACTTTAATAGTATAAATCCCAATAAACACATATTAATTATAATTATTTTCTGATTCATTTTGATCAAAGTCTGGAGATGTATTTTCAAGAATGAACATAATGGGCCAGTCCCTCAGTATGCGAGTGTGAGGTTGTACTAGATAGAAGCTATTAAGTACGTATTGATTTCTCTATTTTTCACTTGGAATTAAGTCCATAAAACCACTGGCTATGTACACCACTGTTTTATAGCATCTAAAGATTTTTTTTTTTTGTGTGTGTAGTAACTCCCTATCTGGAGAAATGTAGTAATCGATAAACTGTTTACCCAATATGTAACCTTCGATTTTAGTGCCATCAACTTCGCAACATCCACGGTGGTATTTATATTGTTTGTGTTAAGACCACAAGATTTAGGATGTCCCGATTCTTGTGGCCAGATTTAGGATGGTTAGAAGTACCCGGATGTCCTACTTCATCTGGCCAAGATTGTTAGTGTTGAAAACTGCATCCTATTTGGGCGATTCTGACCCACAATCCAGTGCGCACGTGAAGTGACGTCACATCGACGAAGCCTCCATATGAAAACAAACGGGGATGTGACGGATATAAAAGCAAGAGGCAAGATCAAGGCGCAATGTTATGATGAAATAAGAGAGTAAAAGTATGTCCCAATAGTATGCCTACTGCATCCTAACTAGATTATTTTGATCGTCGGATGTAGTATGTAGAATAGAAAAAAGAAAGAGTATGCGATTCGGAACGCAACCATAGAAAAAACTAACATTTTCAGAAACCCAGTGATTGCCTTCATGGATTGTACTTTCTGCTGTATACATCAAGGTTTATTTACATTTGTATGCAAACAAGTTACGCACTGTAGCTTTTACCATAGCTCAGTCAGGCTAGTATCATGTGACTCCCTGCTATCTTCTACAACACTCACAAACCTTGAAATACCGCATTAAAACCAGGCAACATGTAAGTATCTCCTTGCTTTATACTCCAATCTGTTTGTCTTATTGATCACCTATCGATCTAAGAAAGCCAACACACACACACACACACACACACACACACACACACACACACACACACACACACACACACACACACACATATATTCGATGTTTGATAGTAACCATAGGGCATCATGGACATGTATTATTATGGTTCAACTATCAATCACATGTCACATGGCAAAGCCACCAACTGAAACCAATATGGCCGCGATGATACATCCTTCAATGCAGAGAGAGAGAGAGGGAGAGAGAGAGGGACCAAGAGAGAGGGAGAGAGATGGAGGGAGAGAGGGAGACAGAGGGAGAGAGAGAGAGAGAGAGAGGGAGAGAGAAGGAGAAGGACAGAGAGAAACAGACAGAGAGAGACAGACAGAGAGAGAGATTTTCTTTTTTAGATTTTACAAAAATACTGTATCAGTTATTTGTTATAGAGAGAGAGAGAGAGAGAGAGAGAGAGAGAGAGAGAGAGAGAGAGAGAGAGAGAGGGAGGTAGAAGGAGAGGGTGAGAGAGAGATAGGGAGGGAGGGAGAGACAGAGAGGGGGAGAGAGAGACAGAGAGAGCGGAGAGAGAGAGAGGGAGGAGGAGGGATGGCGAGAGAGAGAGACATAGAAGAGAGAGAGAGAGAGAGGGGGGGAAGGAGAGGGTGAGAGAGAGATAGGGAGGGAGGGAGAGACACAGAGGGGGAGAGAGAGGGACAGAAAGAGGGACAGACAGATAGAGAGAGATTTTTTTTTATTCGTTATAGAGAGAGACAGAGAGACAGGCATGCAGACAGACAGAGAGAGACAGAGCGACAGACAAGAGAGAGAGAGAGAGAGAGAGAGAGAGAGAGAGAGAGAGAGAGAGAGAGAGAGAGACCTGACAGGCTCATAAAACCCTCACTGATGTCCTCCTGCCTGGGAGAATAGATTTCATTGTTTGAAGGTTTTTTTTCATCCATAGGGGAAAAAATTAAGATTGATGGGTTATCGCGCTTTTTCAAGGCGCAGTGTTATGATGAAATAAATAAGTAAAAGTCCCAATTGTAGCATACTGCATCCTAACTAGAATACTTATTATTATCAGCTGTAGTATGTAGAATAGAAAAAAATAGACAAGAGTCAGTGTTATGATAAAATATATAAGTATGTCCAAATTTCTAGCATTCTGCATCCAAACTACATACATGTTATGATCAGCTGTAGTATGTAGAATAGTAAAAAGAGTATGAGATGTGGAACGCAGCCTATGATCATCTGTTGTATGTGGAACGATATCTTTGTAAATGAGGGTCACCCACCCCTCAATTGATCTTTCAAGGAAAAAAAGAAAGAAAGAAAGAAAGAAAGAAAGAAAGAAAGAAAGAAAGAAAGAAAGAAAGAAAGAAAGAAAGAGTATGATATTTGTAACATAGCCATAGCTTCAGGCAGTGAGTTTGAGAGAATAATAGACAGACTTGAGTCACCTGCACTGCCTGCACTGAACTGACAGAGTCAATACTAGAATGACCTTTGAAAAAAATCTGGACTTTACACATCAAGTCTGCAGTAAACACACATATATATATACTGCAGACTTGACACAACAACACTGGGGTCCTGTGCTGAGATAAAGAAAATATGTTGGATGATTCCCAGCTGAGTAGGTAGAAGGGAACTGTACACTTAACTTTTTCAAAATCAGTGAATATCTCCTTGAGATTTGCTACCAGAAAATAAATGTATTAGTAATATGTAAACATCTGGTCAATGATCAAAATCCTTTGTGATTTTTCTACTTATGACACCTATTGCAGTATGTCCGTCCTGGGAGAGGGATCCCTTACTCTGTCGACTCTCCCTGAGATTTCTTCAAAAAAAAAAATATTCCCGGTAAAGGGTTTTTTACTGGGAGTTTTTTCTCAGCCGAGCTAAGGGTGTAAGGGCAGGGTGTCATATTGTATCATATTGTATCATACTGTATGGAATGTAAAGCCCACTGAGACAAATGTCAATTTGTGATATTGGGCTATACAAATAAAACTGATTTGATGATTCGATATGTGTGGAAATAAGTAGCCGAACAATCTGAGGGTTTTTCCATGTTTTTACTGCATCCTTATAAGAAATCATTCATGTGAAAACGTCCCAATCTGAATACTGAAATACTGTACATAGCTGTCAGAGTTCAGAAAATGAAGTTCCATCGATGCACTGTTATGATTAAATAAGTATAAGTAAATTATGTCCCAATTGTGTCCCCACTTCTAACTAGATTAGTTGTATGGTCAGATGTAGTGTGTAGAATATAAATAAGAATAAATAATAACTAGAAAATCCCACGGAGATTTGGAAAGTACGGGCCGCCCGTGTAAATCAGGGAAAAGAAAAAAAATCACGGCCGACCCCTGTGGTCCGAGAGACACCGTAAGTCAATCGGACTTACGGTGTGCGGGGCATGGCCTCTCAAACTTTCTTCAGTCGGGGCTTAATAACAGCGCCCCCTAGCGGAATTTAAAAAAAACTGTCCGAGAGGCTATATTGTAGAGCACCATGAGCTGTACAAGTGTAATCAATTTCAAGTCAATCAGAGTCAGGTGACATTTGTGGCGCCCCCTATGGGTTAATCTCGATAAGCTTTGAGGGACATGCTACCACATGACTTCTGCACTTACCCAGCACGTTTGATGATAAAAGGACCTATGGTTAAGGACTTATGGCCAATTTGTAAATAAGCCCCGCCCCTGGTAAAGGGGAGGAGCTTAATGTGGTAAAGGGGAGGAGCGTAATTATGTAATGGGGAGGAGTCTAACATGGTAAAGGGGAGGAGCCTAGTGTGACAAAGGGGAGGAGTCTAACATGGTAAAGAGGAGGAGCTTAATGTGGTAAAGGGGAGGAGCTTAATGATGTATAGGGGAGGAGTCTAACATGGTAAAGGGGGAGGAGCCTCATGAAGTCAAGGGGAGTGGCTTAATATTGTAAGGGGGAGGAGCCTAATGGGGTAAGGGGAGGAGTCTAACACTGTAAATGGGAGGAGTCTAACACACTAAAGGGGAGGAGCCTAATGTGGTAAGGGGAAGGAGTCTAACACTGTAAATGGGAGGAGCCTAATTATGTACATGTGTAAGAAATTTCAAGTCAATCAGAGTCAGGGGACATTTGTGGCGCCCCTATTGGTTAATCTTGATAAGCTTCAACGGACATGCTACCACATGACTTCTGCACATACCCAGCAAGTTTGATGATGAAAGGACCTATGGTTAAGGAGTTATGGCCAATTTGTTATTAAGCCCCGCCCCTGCGTAAACGTTTTGGGAAATGGCGGCGAAAAAAATATTCATGGCTGACCCCTATTGTCCGAGAGGCTATATTGTAGAGCACCATGAGCTGTACATGTGTAAGAAATTTCAAGTGAATCAGAGTCAGGGGGCATTTGTGGCGCCCCCTATGGGTTAATCTCGATAAGCTTCGAGGGACATGCTACCATATGACTTCTGCACATACCCAGCAAGTTTGATGATGAAAGGACCTATGGTTAAGGACTTATGGCCAATTTGTTAATAAGCCCCGCCCCTGGTGAAGGGGAGGGGCTTAATGTGGTAAAGGGGAGGAGCTTAATGGTGTAACGGGGAGGAGTCTAACATGGTAAAGGGGAGGAGCCTAATGTTACAAAGGGGAGGAGTCTAACATGGTAAAGAGGAGGAGCTTAATGATATAAAGGGGAGGAGTCTAATGTGATAAAGGGGAAGAGTCTAAAGTGATAAAGGGGAGGAGCTTAATGTGGTAAAGGGGAGGAGTCTAACGTGGTAAAGGGGGAGGAACCTAACGCGATAAAGGGGAGGGGCTTAATATAGTAAAGGGGAGCCTAATGTGGTAAGGGGAGGAGTCTAACACGTTAAAGGGGAGGAGCTTAATGTGGTAAAGGGGAGGGGCTTGATTTGCTAAAGGGGAGGAGCTTAATGTGGTAAAGGGGAGGAGTCTAATGGGGTAAAGGGGAGGAGCTTAATGGAGGAGCCATGTTTTTCAAGTTGTCCTACTAATCTTTTACGGGTATGTTTATTGTAGTCCCCCGGGGCTTCACGAGAAATTTGGTGTTGATACAGTGAAATTGCAGAAAGTTGTGGATAACACCCTGTTTTTCAGTTTATGCTAATTAGCGGGAAATATTCCCTGAAGAATTTTTATGGTCCCAGAGGCTTTTTTGTAGAGCACCCTAACATACACCTGTGTGAGAAATTTCAAGTCAATCGGAGTTACGGTGTGCGGGGCGTGGCCTCTCAAAGTTCTTTCAGTCGGGACATCATAACAGCGCCCCCTAGCGGAAATTCAAAAAACTGTATAATAGCACACCCCATGGGGTGGGGACGCACGTTGTGTGAAATTTTTGCATGTCTGCGTGTAACGGTGTGGGAGGAGAAGCAGCTAGAAATTTGAGGCAGAAGAAGAAGAAGAAGAAGGAAAAGTATGGTGGAGAGTAATAATTACGGGTCCCCAGCCGTACTTAATAAAAACTCATATGTCATTAATTTAAATAAGTTTACCTAATTTGAAAGAAACCAACGTACCTTCATCTTGATTGATGTTGTAGAACTAAGATGGTCGTATTCACGTCCGCTGATATTATGAGTAGTAAACCAACAATTTATTTGAGTTTATTCAACTCTAATTTTCCTCCAATGGCGGAAATAATAACATTTGGGATTATTACATTCAGGGACTCTATAACCGACAAAGCATTTCAATTTGGCACTTCACGACAATTCAAAAATTTGATTAAAAAGTGACGTACATAATTAACCGAAATCCAGCTGTGCAGGAATCTTTATTAGACATTTATTGAAGACAGCAGGAAGTTAAAATCTGAAGCTCATGTTGATTCATCACTCTTATGTAATACAACAAATCTGAATTATGTTGGTAAACAAATGCTACTTTGGTCGTATCTAGTGCAAAGTAGAAGTAATAAAACAGCTCCCGCAATTATGTCAAAAAGTGGGTTTTACTAACAAAAATATAACCTTCCCACAGAAAAATGTTCCTTCTCTTCGGTGATCAGTTTTTTCAAACTAACAAATCTGGCTGAGCATGACATTTTCAGATGTCCATATCCTTTTGTTCATGTGAATGTCTGGAATTAAATGTATTTCAACGCATTGAGTCGACTGGCATGTACAATGACCTTGTTCATAAGCTAAAATCGGCCAGTTTTCATGCGTATAAGGTCATATATGTAACTTTCAGAAATTATTTCTCAATAGTGGCGACAACAGAGCAATTTGCGATGCATGCTCTCACTACATTAACGCAAGCAACCACCAGCCAAAACAGTGATACAGGAGACTTGGGGTTGAGCGGTTATAAAGATAAATTAGGTAAGTTTAGTTGTACTGTTTAGTTTATTTTAGGTTGAATAATATTAAAATTGTGACATAACTTCTCCGGCTCTTGTGGCTCACAGATGGCTTCTTCTTATCCTGATTATATGTTGAAGACCCTCGGGAGCGCTAAGGATCGTCACATCCTTCAGATTTTGGCGGAAATTCTTTCTCATAGAAGTAAGTGTACTACATGTTAAGTTAAGTTAAGTTAAGTTATCTTTTATTGTCAGTTGTACACGAGGCACATTGAAATTTGTCTTTTCGCATATCAAGTTACCACACTCCAGAGGGGGTCAAAGCACAGGGTCAGCCATAGTACAGCGCCCCTGGAGCAGTGTTGGGGTTAAGTGTCTTGCTCAAGGACACAATGGTAGAGATGGTGGGCACCGTAGACGCAATACCAGCCTCTGCTAGTTTTACAACTAACACCCCCCTGTCCGGTGCCGGGGATCGAACCAGCGACCTCATGGTTACTGGTCGGCCACCTTACCTCTAGACCATCCTACCACCCCATTTTTATTCATATGCATTCATCCATGTACCATATATAATGCAATCTATTTGGTAAATGTTACATAGTAGACTTTTAAAGGTGGAGTCAGAGATTCTTGAGAATGCTTGTTGTCAAATCCCTTTTCGTCAAAATCAGTCAATATCCAGTGTTAATACACAGCCCAGGCTCTGTAAATGTGCCTGTTGCTAGCTACGATGGGCCACGTTTGTTAACATGCCCTTTGTTGACATGCCAGTTTACAGAGCCTAGGCTGTGTATAAGCACCTAATTTTTTTTCAGTGCACACACAGTACAGTACAGGCGGCGGATCTTGAGGAGATATTTACTGATTTTGACAACAAGCGTTCTCCAGAATCACTGACTCCACCTTTAATATATGCTTGCATATTTTTATACAGCATCAAAACAAATGCATCTGTCCATAAATCAATACACTGTGTGTACATCTCATATTTCAAGAGATTCACCAAATACACCGGTAGGATATAATGTACATTTTGTCCTTAAACGTTTCATATTCTAAAGGTGCAGTCAGTGATTATGGAGAAGGCTTGTTTTCAAAATCACTTTTTGTCTAAATAAGTGAATATCTCCGCACGATTTTGCCCCAAAAAATAATTGACAACAAGCATTCTCCAGAATGACTGACTCCCCCTTTAATATTTGCTTACATAATATAGATATACACATCAAAACACATGTACATGGACACACATTAAAGTATACATGTGTACATCTCAAATATCAAGAGATACAGCAAATAAAACAGGCAGGAAAAGGCAGTTACGTCCCAAGGAACATCTCAAGGGCAAACCTGTTGAGGTAGCGACGCTGCAGCAGGACAGACAAGACACGAATCTGTTTCAATGGAAAAATTATAGATTATATTGTACTAGTTGAATGTC
>CM049410.1:26700000-26705000 GCA_026929865.2 Hyperoplus lanceolatus
TGTGCCTTTGCCACGTCCTATGTTTTATTGCCAATCCCTCCATTTGACTGGGAACCCAATCACCATACTCCTCTTTCACACACACACACACACACACACACAAAGACAGGCAAAGCTACCTTGAAAATGTAGAATAGTCTTAACTTAATCATTTTACAGTGAAAACGTAACCTGTGTTATGCTTTCATTTATTTTCATGTATCTTTTATTCATCCTCGAGAGACCAGTTGAGCGGTGACCCTCATTTACAATGACGTCGAGATCAAACAAATTCAAAGGAAAAACAACAATACATACACAATATTCAACACAAATACATCAAATACACAACAACAGGTGAAGAGAGAAAAACAATTGAAACATTTACACAGTGGTGAAGAGTGGAAGCAATTAAAATGAAATGGGTGAAAGTACAATATAGCCTAATTAAAACAGTTGCAGGTAGAGTTTGGCAGATTTAAGATAGTTTGTTTAAATTGGTTTAAAGGATATGAAGTTGAAGTATGAAGACATGGCCCTTCGATATCAACAAAACAATCACAGTATTTGTATACTATTTAGAATTATCTATAGAGCTTGGTTTTGCTGCACATGCTCTTGAGGAAGCTTTACAACATGGGATTTGAATGACAGCACTGTAATAAAGCACAGACCACATACAGATAGCTTTCCATCTCCTGTGGCATTTAAAACCTGCTGATCACGGCCCTTCTGATACTTTACAGTCAGACAATCCTACTGTTCATGTCAGCTCCACTTCACTTTAATATCTAAATCCCTTAATGCACAGAGAGGGACGAGACAAAGCCTGGATACCCTTTAAATGTTGGGAAATTTATAAGACATTTTAGGGTCTCTCTCTCTCTCTCTCTCTCTCTGTCACTCTCTCTGTCTCTCTCTCTCTCTCTCTCTCTCTCTCTCTCTGTCACTCTCTTTCTCTATCTCTATGACACACACTCACACATTCACTCACTCTTTCTCTCTCTCTCTCACTCTCACTTTCTCTATCTATCTCTTCTCAGTCACTCACTCACTCAGTCACTCACTCAGTCACTCACACACACACACACACACACACACACACACACACACACACACACACACGCACACACACCTGCACACCTTTCAATTGATTCCTCTGGCAGTATGTGGACATTTGCAAGACATTTTTAGGACCACCTTTACTTACACACACAAACACACACACACACACACACACACACACACACACACACACACACACACACACACACACACACACACACACACACACACACACACACACACACACACACACACACACACCCCTCAGCCCTTATTTAGAGGCAGCAGTAAAGATCGGCACACCACATTTATTGGGATTTCCACCAGGACATGTTTTCATCCCGCGGCCAATCAATCACTTCATGTCATGTATAGTAAATGTAGAAGCGTAGTGCATGTCTTAAATATGCCTGTCACACACACACACACACACACACACACACACACACACACACACACACACACACACACACACACACACACACACACACACACACACACACAGAAACAAGCATGCAGGCACACACTCACACACACATATATACAACCACATACGCACACACACACACACACACACACACACACACACACACACACACACACATATATACAACCACATACGCACACACACACACACACACACACACACAGAAACAAGCATGCAGGCACAGCACACACACACACACACACACCTACACACACAAAAACACACACACAAACATAAACACACACAACACACACACACACACACACACACACAAAAGCATGGCTGTGTTTGTGTCAGAAACCAATATGTGTGAGTGAATCTGTGTGATGGTTTACGTCAGTCTGCTGGGGTCCAGAGGGACATGCAGTATAATTAGAATTCCATCATCAAAGAAAAAATATGACGTTGTTTCATTTGAGTACAATAGTGATACAAGGATCAATATGGATGGATGGAAGGAGAGAGAGAGAGAGAGAAAGAGGTGGATGGATGGATGGAGAGAGAGAGAGAGAAAGAGGGGGATGGATGGATGGAGAGAGAGAGAGAGAGGGGAAAGATGGGATGGATGGATGGAGAGAGAGAGAGAGGGGGGGGATGGATGGAGAGAGAGAGGGGGGATGGATGGATGAGAGAGAGAGAGAGAGAGAGGGGATGGATGGATGAGAGAGAGAGAGAGAAAGAGGGGGGATGGATGGATGGAGAGAGAGAGAAGAGGGGGATGGATGGATGGAGAGAGAGAGAGAAAGAGGGGGATGGATGGATGGAGAGAGAGAAGGGGGGATGGATGGATGGAGAGAGAGAGAAAGAGGGGGATGGATGGATGGAGAGAGAGAGAAAGAGGGGGATGGATGGATGGAGAGAGAGAGAGAAAGAGGGGATGGATGGATGGAGAGAGAGAGAAAGAGGGGGATGGATGGAGAGAGAGAGAGAGAAAGAGGGGGATGGATGGATGGAGGAGGAGAGAGAGAAGAAGGGGATGGATGGATGGAGAGAGAGAGAAAGAGGGGGATGGATGGATGGAGAGAGAGGGAGGGGGAGAGAAGAGAGAGAGGGGAGGAGGATGGATGGATGGATGGAGAGAGAGAGAGAGAAAGAGGGGGGATGGATGGATGGAGAGAGAGGGAGGGAGGGGGATGGAGGAGGAGAGAGAGAGGGGGAGGGATGGATGGATGGAGAGAGAGAGAGAAAGAGGGGATGGATGGATGGATGGAGAGAGAGAGAGAGAGAAAGAGGGGGTGGTGGAGGGAGGGGATGGATGGATGGAAGGAGAGAGAGAGAGAGAAAGAGGGGATGGATGGATGGAGAGAGAGAGAGAGAAAGAGGGGGATGGATGGATGGAGAGAGAGAGAGAGAGAAAGAGGGGGATGGATGGATGGAGAGAGAGAGAGAAAGAGGGGGATGGATGGATGGAGGGGGGGGAGGAGGAGGAGAGAGAGAGAGAAAGAGGGGGATGGATGGATGGAGAGAGAGAGGGGGGGGGGGGAGAGAGAAAGAGGGGGATGGATGGATGGAGAGAGAGAGAGAGAAAGAGGGGATGGATGGATGGAGAGAGGAGAGGGGGATGGATGGATGGAAGAGAGAGAGAGAAAGAGGGGGAGGATGGATGGATGAGAGAGAGAGAAGAGGGGGATGGATGGATGGATGGAGAGAGAGAGAGAGGGGGATGGATGGATGGATGGAGAGAGAGAGAGAGAGGGGGATGGATGGATGGAGAGAGAGAGAGAGAAAGAGGGGGGGATGGATGGATGGAGAGAGAGAGAGGGGGAGTGGATGGATGGAGGGAGAGAGAAAGAGGGAGAGAGAGAGAGAAAGAGGGGATGGATGGATGGATGGAGAGAGAGAGAAAGAGGGGGATGGATGGATGGAGAGAGAGAGAGAGAGAGGGGGATGGATGGATGGATGGAGAGAGAGAGAGAGAGAAAGAGGGGGATGGATGGATGGAGAGAGAGAGAGAAAGAGGGGGGATGGATGGATGGAGAGAGAGAGAGAAAGAAGAGGGGGATGGATGGATGGAGAGAGAGAGAGAGAGGGGAGAGAGGGGGATGGATGGATGGAGAGGGGAGAGGGGAGAGGGGGTGGGGAGAGAGAGAGAGGGGGATGGATGGATGGAGAGAGAGAGAGAGAAAGAGGGGGATGGATGGAGAGAGAGAGAGAGAGGGGATGGATGGATGGAGAGAGAGAGAGAAAGAGGGGGATGGATGGATGGAGAGAGACGGATAGACAGACAGACAGACAGACAGACAGATAGCTTTGACTCTTTTGTCAGCGTAGCCAAAGTGCTTACATATAACGCAGAGTTGTTTTTATTTTGGCATTAAAGGTGTAGTCAGCGATTCCTGAAATTGCTTGTTTGTCCAAAAAAAGTGAATATCTCCTCACGATCCGCTACCTTTCCATACAGTGTGTTCCCTGAAAATAATCCAGTTTTAACACACAGCCTAGGCTCTGTAAACGGGCATGTAAACAAAGGGTAAATATAGGGGACACACCATAGCTATAGCAACATAACACAGTAGCATTTGCATTTCCCTTTTGTTTGAAGATTAAGGGTCAAAAATGCATAATGTTTCAAGCTACTATTCCGACTGCTACTTGCTCTAAAGCATTTAGGTGGTTAATGGGCTGAAAATCCATATATCTTTCATCCAACATCAAATGCAGAGATATAAGAACCTGCCCTTTGCGTTATCTGTCACTATATGGATGAAATTATGAAGGGAAGGATGGTCTTTCATAATATTTCTACATATACCGACGGATAATGACGGAGACATTTTATAACTACCATTGACACTTGTGAAGTTTGAAATTCCATCCTCATTGGTGTGGCCAATCCAGAGCATTTGTTTGTACTGAGGCTCAGTCAGTTGTGCTTTGATGTACCAAAGTGTATCATCCTTAAAGCTGCAGTGTGTAGAATTTGGGGTTTTATTTCCTAGCAGATTTTGTAGAAGGTAATTATAATATCCATAAGTACATTTAATTTAGTGCATAATTGCTGAATATTTTTTTTTTCCCCCTTAGAAAGGGTCTCATATATGTCCATATTTCTGCATACTTTGGACCAAGGCCTAGTGCCGCCATCTTGAAAGTGTCATAGTTGGAATGTCATCAGGTGCATTGTTTAGAATTTAGAATTGTTCTTGTCCTTGAAGGCCACTGTAGCTTCTGTTATTATTCTAAAGGGGTGGGGTTACCCAGGGAGCGTTGCATTCTAGAGCTTTGTAGAACTTACTTGATGATGTCATATTACACACTGCACCTTTACGTTTTTATGGAAATTCAGTCCTTTTGAGAAGTATGCTCTAACAATCCGAAGTGTGGGATATGTTTTTATATGAAAAATATACTATTAAACTTTGCATTGTGATTGCTTTTTGGTATGGCAAGGGAAGGCAAGTTTATTTATATAGCACAATTCACACAAAGCCATTCAAAGTGCTTTACAGCGGCAATTAAAATACATGCA
>CM049410.1:26720000-26737500 GCA_026929865.2 Hyperoplus lanceolatus
AACAATAACAAACACACTTTTCCAACAGAAGAATAAATACAAAACCTCTTGGATGCACCCCCGCTCAAAACACTGGCACCTGATTGACTATGTCATTGTTAGACGATGTGACATCAGTGATGTAATCATCACCCGTGCCATGAGGGGTGCGGACTGCTGGACAGATCATCGTATGATTGTGGCTAAGATACGCATGACAGTTTGCCCTCCCATGCGGCGAAAAGGAAGTAACAGGAGGCAGCTGAATTGCACCCGCCTTCAGAACGAACATGTCAGAAATGATTTCCGTAGCTCTGTTGCTGGGAAACTGAAGGACATGGAGTTGTCAGTAAAGTCAGAAACTTTGGAGCAGAAGTGGACCTCCATTAGCTCTGCTCTCTATGACGCAGCAGCCCAAACAGTCGGCTTTAAGAGTAAGAATCACCAAGATTGGTTTGATGAAAACTCTGACAGCATCCATGACATGCTTGAGAATATGCATAGATTGCATCGTAAAGCCCTCAGAAATCCATCCTGCAGTATTGCAAGGGAGCAATGGAAGAAAGCAAGGCAGGAAGTTCAGAGGACCACTCGGATCGCAAAGAACGAGTGGTGGGTGAAAAAGGCTGAAGAAATTCAGTATTATGCCAATATAAATGACATGCATAATTTTTACAATGCTTTAAAAACTATATATGGCCCAACAAATCGCTCTGTTACTCCTTTGAAGTCAGCAGACGGTCTGACACTTTTGAAAGATCAAAATGACATTCTGTTGAGGTGGGCCGATCATTTTGATTTCCTCCTTAATCAGGAGGCTGATGTGGACCTCACTGTTTTAGAAGAATTGCCTGATCGCCCCCAAATTGACACTCTTAATCAGCCACCAAGCTTTTCGGAGGTTCAGTCAGCTATCTGTTCCCTCAGGAACAACAAGTCTCCTGGAAATGACAAGATCCCAGCTGAGCTGCTTAAGCAGGAGGATTCCAATGTACGAAAACTCTTTATCAGTATATCACTGAAGTCTGGACTGAAGAGAAAATTCCTCAACAATGGAAAGATGCCAACATTGTCACAATTTATAAGAACAAGGGTGATAAGGCTATCTGTGGCAATAGTAGGGGTATTTCACTACTGGCTGTGGCTGGTAAGGTCCTGGCTAAGGTGATGTTGAACAGATTGGTCAGTAACATCACAGAGTCAATGCTGCCTGAATCACAATGTGGCTTCAGAAAAAGCAGGAGTACGGTCGACATGATCTTTACAGCACGTCAACTTCAGGAGAAATGCCGGGAACAACATCAGGATGTTTTTATAGCTTTTGTCGATCTCTCCAAAGCATTTGACTCTGTTCAGAGAGAACTTCTGTGGGACATCCTCCTAAAGTTTGGCTGTCCCAAAAAATTTGTTAACATCCTCCGTCAGTTCCATGATGATATGACTGCTAGAGTGACCATGGGAGGAAAAGAGTCCGCTCCTTTCCCTGTTCGTACAGGCGTCAAGCAGGGCTGTGTGCTGGCACCTGTGCTCTTTAACATATTCCTTCTCTGTGTTACTCAGCTTCTCCATAAGGAAATTGAGAATAGCAGTGGTGTGCATGTAGACTTCAGACTGGATGGAAACCTTTTTAATATCAGGAGATTCCAAGCTACCACCAAACTGCTTGATGAAAGGATCCTTGAACTACAATATGCAGATGATTGCGCTCTTATTGCTAACTCTCCAGAAGAGCTCCAGTCTGTCCTTAATGCTGCAGCCAGAGCATACAGCAGGATGGGTTTAACCATCAACACCACCAAAACAGAGGTTATTTGTCAATGGAGTGCCAGCCCCCCTTCCACTGTGCCTGTCTTTACTGTTGCTGATGAACAGCTATCAGTGGTACCGTCATTTAAATACCTGGGGAGTATGCTCTCCGATGACTGCAGCATTGATGAAGAGGTCCAAAACCGCATCAGGCAAGCGTCTGCTGCCTTTGGTAGACTGCGACACCGGGTCTTTCAAAACAAGGACTTAAACCTCCACACCAAGGTGTCTGTGTACCATGCTGTCTGTATCAGCACTCTGCTGTACGGCTGTGGGGGCTTGGATCACTTACAGCCGCCACCTCAGGTCCCTGGAGAACTTTCACATGCGCTGTCTGCAGCGTATCCTTGGCATCACTTGGCATGATCATATTCCTCATTCTGAAATCTTCGCGAAGACCAACTGTAGAAGTATTGAGGCTCTGGTCACCCAGCACCAGCTGAGATGGCTTGGACATGTGGTAAGAATGCCCCAGGACCGACTGCCCCGCAGAGTGTTGTACGGCCAGTTAAGTCATGGCCAACGCTCGGCTGGGGGGCAGAAGAAGCGCTACAAGGACCAGATGAAGACCACATTGAAGAAATGTAACATCAGCCCTGAGGACCTGGAAGTTACTGCTGCTGACCGCACCACATGGCGGCAGGTGTGTAAGGAGGGGATCCGTAGGCTGGAGGAGGACAGGACAGCCAGGGAGACAGCAGAAGAGGGACAGGAGGAAAGCTCCTGTGGAGCCCACAGTGTCTACTGACACATTTACATGTCCTACTTGTCAGAGGTTATGTAGGTCTAGGATTGGGTTGTATAGCCACATTAAATCTCATAGATAGATGTGGAAAAATGGGGATGGGTAGTATGGGCATTGTCACTACCTGGAGCTTACTAGTACGGAGCCTGGGTCTGTTGAAGGTGGCTATGCTATTTTTTAGGCTGTGTTAGCCATGTGATAGGATCTGTAGAATCGGCATTGACACTACCTGGAGCTTGTTTGTACAGAGCCTGGGTCTGTTGAAGGTGCGTTGCTGTTTTTAGGCTGTGATAGCCTTGTAGTAGGATAGGATAGGTAGAATCAGCATTGACACTACCTGGAGCTTGTTTGTACAGAGCCTGGGTCTGTTGAAGGTGGCTGTGCTGTTTGGGCTGTGGTAGCCATATGATAGGATAGGGAAAGTAAAGTAAGTAAGTATGTTTTTTGTTTATTTAAAATGTTTTTTTTACGAAAAGGTTAAAAGTGGACGTCATCATCGAAATCGATGGACAACCAAGAGTGAGTGAGTGAGTGTGTGTGTGTGTGTGTGTGTGTGTGTGTGTGTGTGACAATAATGGTAGTCTAGCGCACAAGAGCTAAGAGATGATGCTAAAAGGTCATTAATTTAAAATAAGCCAACTCTAAACGCTAAACAAAATGTTTTTGTGTGTGTGTGTGTGTGTGTGTGTGTGTGTGTGTGTGTGTGTGTGTGTGTGTGTGTGTGTGTGTGTGTGTGTGTGTGTGTGTGTGTGTGTGTGTGTGTGTGTGTGTGTGTGTGTGTGTGTGTTGTGTGTGTGTGTGTGTGTGTGTGTGTGTGTGTGTGTGTGTGTGTGTGTGTGTGTGTGTGTGTGTTGGTTGCCGGGTAAGGCAGGGAAGGGCAGGATTGGATTATATAACTAACAGAGTATGATATATTACAACATATAGATTTCAGAGAAAGACGGTGGCCCCTTTGTACATACCCTTTGTGTGTGTGTGTGTGTGTGTGTGTGTGTGTGTGTGTGTGTGTGTGTGTGTGTGTGTGTGTGTGTGTGTGATTGTGTGTGTGTGATTGTGTGTGTGTGTGTGTGTGTGTGATTGTGTGTGTGTGTGTGTGTGTATGTGTGTGATTGTGTGTGTGTGTGTGTGTCTGGATATTCTTTCAGCTCACACACAGTACAGACAGGTAGCGGATCATGAGGAGATATGTGCCTGTGTACCTATATATTATCTTTCAGGTTATGAGTGTAAGCATAAGTCAAGGCCTACCTATTTTGAGTCACTGCTGCCAAAACAAGTGTCTAAAAGGGAACCAGAAAATACCCCGAATACCCCGAAAAATATGGTGCCATATTTCTTGCTCGACCCGCCGCAAGAAAAACAGGCAGCAAACGCAGCACGAAATGCCCCAAAAAAGATGGTTGTTTTCTAAATGTGCTATATACTGTAGCTACATTTGAATCCAAAATGTAGAGCTATGTGGATCCCCTTTTCCAAACCCCACACTGATTTTGAGAAAAAGTGATATTGACAAGAAGCATTCTCCGGAATCAATGACTCCACCTCTAATAGAAAATAAATAAATGAATAAATAAATAAATAAATAAATAAATAAATAAATAAATAAATAAATAAATAAATAAATAAATAAATAAATAAATAAATAAATAAAATAAAATAAAATAAACATTTAAAATTTTGAAGAATTTCTTTTTTTAAATGTGAAAAAAAAAATGTATTTATTTTTGAATTTTTTGTTTTGTTGAAAATAAACGTTCTTTTTTTTTAAATACATCTCAGAGAAAGACCTACACCAGCCCTGTGTATCTAACATCTCCCCCCCCCTCCCTCCCTCCCTAGAAAGACCTACACCAGCCCTGTGTATCTAACATCTCCCCCCCCCTCCCTCCCTAGGCAGTAGGTGAGTGAGATGGGCGTTCGTGCAGGTTGTCTGAGTGACTCCCTGTGGTGGCCCCCTCCTCCTCGGCCCCCCCCCTCCCACTGGCTGCTGCTGCTGCTGCTGCTGTGCTGTGGTTTGCCCCGCTGTGCAGCCCGGCCGTTCGGGGGTCCCATCCCCTCCGTTAACGTGGCCGTGGTATTCAGCGGCTCGGCCTACCAGAACGAGATCAAGGGTCGGCTGAGCAGAGAAAACTTCATGGACCTGCCTTTGGAGGTAGGGTTAAAGTGTGTGTGTGTGTGTGGGAGAGGGGAGGGGGGTGTGTGTGTGTGGGGGGGAGAGAGGGGAGGGGGTGTGTGTGTGTGTGGGGGGGAGAGGGGAGGGGGTGTGTGTGTGTGGGGGGCGGGGGGAGGGGGTGTGTGTGTGTGGGGGAGAGAGAGGGGAGGGGGGGGGGGTGTGTGTGTGTGGGGGGGGGGGGGGGGTGTGTGTGTGGGGGGAGAGAGGGGAGGGGTGTGTGTGTGTGGGGGGAGAGAGGGGAGGGGTGTGTGTGTGTGGGGGGGTGGGGTGGGGGGTGTGTGTGTGTCTGTCTGCCTGTCTGTCAGACAGTCACTCAGTTAGTCTGTCTGTCTGTCTGCCTGCCAATCTGTCTGTATGTATGTCTGTATGTATGTCTGTCTGTCTACCCATCCATCAATCCATCATCCCAAAATGTTATCAGTGCAATGACAATGAATTCTCTCTCCCCCCCCCCTTTCTCTCTCTCTCTCTCTCTCTCTCTCTCTCTCTCTCTCTCTCTCTCTCTCTCTCTCTCTCTCTCTCTCTCTCTCTCTATCTATCTATCTATCTATCTATCTATCTATCCCCCCCCTCTCTCTCTCTCTAGGTGAACCCCATTACTGTGCTGGTTAACAACACTAACCCGCGGGCGCTCCTCACTAGAATCTGTGACACTCTCTCTGCCAACCGCGTCCATGGCGTCGTGTTTGAGGACAACGTTGGATCGGAGGCCGTGGCTCAGATCTTGGACTTTATTTCCACCCAGACCGCGGTGCCTATCGTGGGCATCAGTGGAGGCTCCGCGGTGGTCCTGCCATACAAGGTCAGTCAGGAATTTTAATGGGCCTTAAAGCTATAGTGCGTAGTATTTTTTTCTTCGGATAATTGAATTTGGTTGGTAACATTCAAGTCATCGCCCAAACGAGTTGAAACAAAGTTGATCAGCTCAAGTCGGCCCTGTATTTCTCAGAATGGCAGCGTTTACAAACTGGTGTGTCTTCAAACAGTCCTTCCTATACGTCTTAAAGCTAGGCAGATAAATAATCTTCAGCTACTATGTTTTGGTCTGTATTTAAAACTGGCTGCACAGTATGTGGAAATGACAACCATTCAAGTCAAGTATTAAAGTATTTAATAAAAATTTCCAGCAAAGCTAGATGTATTTTCTTGAGAGAGGAGTAAAACTATCACCATGAAACTCACACGTTCACTGACTTTACTGCTAATTAGAACGGCCGTAAAACACATTAGATAGATGGACAGGCACAATCTGTCTCTTTTAAAAAGTCCTTAATGATTAATAAATATATGAAAAACTAATCTGCTCAGAAACTAATTGGGAAACTTGGTCCAAGGTTGAACGATAAAACACATCGTCCTCAAATGTTAATTCAAATTGATAAGAGTATAGAACAGCTTTGAGTTTGTCATTACATATCATTTGTGGACTGCTGAGATGGAGTTGAATTCCTCTCCAGATTGTATGGCTGTGTTTTAAAAGCCCTACCAACGTCCTACTCATACTAACGTCCTACTCATACTAAGCTTTAGTATGAGTAGGACGTTAGTATGAGTAGGACGTTAGTATGAGTAGGACGTTGGTAGAGCTTTTAGTATGAGTAGGACGTTAGTAGGGCTTTTAGTATGAGTCGGACGTTAGTATGAGTAGGACGTTAGTAGGGCTTTTAGTATGAGTCGGACGTTAGTATGAGTAGGACGTTAGTAGGGCTTTTAGTATGAGTAGGACGTTAGTGGGCTTTCAGTATGAGTAGAACGTTAGTAGGGCTTTTAGTATGAGTAGGACGTTAGTAGGGCTTTTAGTATGAGTCGGACGCTAGTATGAGTACGACGTTAGTAGGGCTTTCAGTATGAGTAGGACGTCAGTAGGGCTTTTAGTATGAGTACGACGTTAGCATGAGTAGGACGTTAGTAGGGCTTTCAGTATGAGTAGGACGTTAGTAGGGCTTTTAGTATGAGTCGGACGTTAGTATGAGTAGGACGTCAGTAGGGCTTTCAGTATGAGTAGGACGTCAGTAGGGCTTTTCCGACACAGCCCTTGAGTATTGTGTGCAGCCATTACTCTCTCGATACAGTTCTTGTGACACATACGAGCCATTACACATTAAACTGCTTTTAGAATCGCTAGCTATACTACGTAAGGCCTCAGCCACGAGACGGACTGTGATCCGTTAAGAATGGCTTATTCCTGGCTCCATTGTTGTGCTTCCCTCAGAATATGACGTGGAAGAAATTACTAGCAGTAGATATGATGATCTTAAAGGTGGAGACTGGGGCGACTGTGGCTCAGGTGGTAGAGCGGGTCGGCTGATGATCAAAGGGTTGGAGGTTCGATCCCCGCCCCGCCACCTGTGTCACAGTTGTTGTGTCCTTGGGCAAGACACTTCACCCACCTTGCCTCATGTGAATGTCGATAGTTAGTCTGCTATCGGTGTATGAATGTGTGTGTAAATGGTAACGTGGGAATGGGAACAGGTCTCCCTTGCAAAAGAGTCTCCAGTCTCAATGGGATTTACCTGTATAAAAAAAGGTTAAAAAAAAAAAAAAAAAAAAAAGAGACAGTGATTCTGGAGAACGCTTGTTGTCAAAATCAGTGAATATCTCCTCATTATCCGCTACCTGTCCATACTGTGTGTGTGTACTGACAAACAAATCTGGCGTTAATAAATAAACTAGGCTCTGTAATCTGTGCATGTTAACAAGGTGGGCACAACTTGCCCCTTGGCTGAATTTATTTGAAAAACTCTATGTATTGTATATGTGACCTAGCACACAGTTATGTAGTAAGTGAGTGAGTAATAAGTAAAATGTATTTATATAGCACTCTCACAGACAGGGTCACAAAGTGCTTTACAATGTGCATAGATAATAAAAGTAAAATAGGTCTTTAAGAATAAAAATAATTATAAAACACAACAGATACAATTGGAAACATTATAAAAGATAGAAGTTACCCAAAAGCTGAACTTGTGTTAAAGCTGCAGTGTGTAGAATTTTGGGTTTTATTTCCTAGCAGATTTTGTAGAAGGTAATTATAATATCCATAAGTACATTTAATTTAGTGCATAATAGCTGAAAAAATGTTTTTGAATTATTATTTTTTCCCTTAGAAAGGGTCTCATATATGTCCATATTTCTGCATATTTTGGACCAAGGCCTAGTGCCGCCATCATGAAAGTGTCATAGTTGGAATGTCATCAGGTGCATTGTTTAAAATGTAGAATTGTTCTTGTCCTTGAAGGCCACTGTAGCTTCTGTTATTAATCTAAAGGGTTGGGGTTACCCAGGGAGCGTTGCATTCTAGAACTTTGTAGAACTTTCTTGATGATGTCATATTACACACTGCACCTTTAAAGGCCAATGCAAAACAAGTGAGTCTTAAACTGGTCAACTTTACAGGGTTCCAGGTTCCTTTTCACTCACATACAGTCATACCGTGTATGCACCAAATACCATGATGATTTTTTATTAAAACCCACTTTTAAATAATCAGTGACACCGCCGTCCGTAGATTGATTTATGGGACACTGTCATGTAGGCAACAACACAAGGCAGCTCATTCATTTTTCATTAAATATCACAGAGAGCTAAGAGTTTGATCTGTCTGAATGTGACAGCGTGGAATTAGGTGATAAATAGATTACTGTCCCCAGAGGCATTTTATTTTGTTGATTGGCAACGTCTTGAGAACATTTGACATTCTCTGGTGTTCATATAGAGTAAGAAAGGAAGAAATAGGCAAAAATGTGGCTAGAGTTTGTCTGTTTGCGTCTGTATATTTCTCCTATACAACCATCTTTAACGGACATTATCTCAACATTAGTTTTTTTTAAATACTCTGAACCACAGATCTCAACTTCTGAAGCACTTACAGCAACTAAACTTTCCATAATCATTCTCAGCACTATTAGATAGCTAGATAGATAGATAAATAGATAGATAGATAGATAGATAGATAGATAGATAGATAGATAGATAGATAGATAGATAGTTAGATAGATAGATAGATAGATAGATAGACAGACAGACAGACAGACAGACAGACAGACAGACAGACAGACAGACAGACAGACGGATAGATGGATAGATGGATAGATGTAAGTATTAAGCAAGTTCACTACACTAAAGAAAATTGCTTATTAACTCATCTATCGAGTTGGAACAAGGAGCTTCATGTCAATTTCAGTCGGACAAGGAAAAGCAAACAAGGGCTTCGTTCTTCACGATTGCCAGCAGATCGATGCATCCCACAGGCCTCCTAGATATACAAATGCTGGGTGAATCAATAAACCCAATCACGGCAGACACAGACGACTGAATTGCTTGTAAAGTGCAGAAAAAGTTAGACGTGCATTTGTTTTAAAAGATAAAATAGGGCTGTTTCTTTTGCAAGGAGACAACTGTGAAGTCCAAATTGTGTTGTGGTAGTCGGTTTTTAATACACAGCCTAGGCTCTGTAAAAGGGCATGTTGCTGGCTACGGCGGGCCCACTTTGTTTACCTCTGTTTAGGCTTCATACTAGTTTACAGAGTCTAGGCTGTGTATTTTTTGGACGCACAAACTTTACCATGCACATTACGGACAGGTAGCAGATCGTGAGGAGATATTCACAGATTTTGACAGAAAGTGATTTTGACAACAAGCGTTCTCCAGAATCACTGACTCCCCCTTTAAGTGAAAACGCTTCCTAGTGTAGGTCTGACTATGGTAGTTTTGTTGTAATGTGTCCATAAACAAATCCTTGACAAATATAGACAATTATAACATGGCACTGATAAATACTCAGTTCTGATTGGTCAATCACGGCATTCTACAGGTCTGCTATTTCCTGGTTATTTATTTCCAGCGAGACAGACCGCTGTCAAGGATTTAATGGCCGTTGCTAAGGACCTACGTCATAGTTTTGATGGATAGACGTCCTCAAACAGGGCTACGACTCGTTCAGAAAACAATGGAATACTTTTTCAACGTGACTTTGCATGTATCAGGAGAGCAGGGAACACAGGAGTCATGGTAAATGTCCGACAGGACTCCAGTCAAGATGACGTGAGTACGTTTGGCCACATATTGATAGTTAGCCATAGAGTCACTTCACTAAATGTTTGGCAGTCTGTTTCTCCGTGAATGTGTCATTGTTTTGGGGATAATGCTTTGCTTGCTCGGTGGAGCTGTTGTTAAACATATTGGCCGATTACATTTACTGTCTGTACGGTGTGCAAATCGTTTTAATAGCATAACCTTGTGGGTTTGCAATGGATATTCTAAGTATTAGACACGGTCTCAGGCATTGCTAGGGAAAGATACCCTGCATTCCAATATGCTACCCATACTTCCCTACTATTTAGTACGCCAGAAAAAGATTTAGGATGACCCAATACATGCACGTCAATTGTAGTATGCTGAAAATATATAAATGCCCCACTAACTCCAATCGCATTTTGGATTATTCGTCTTTATTCTTGACATTTCTCGAAATAATGAAAAAATAATCTTCCTCTCCTGTGGCCCTAAAACTGTTCTGTACTTTAGTGTGTAGTGTAGTAAAAATAAAGATAATGTGATTAGGAACGCAGGGGAGCTGTTTTTTGTAAAACTCTTCTAGTTTGGCGAACGTGAAGTGGACTTTTTCGGGCTGTAACATGTTGCCTCAATTAATAGGTTTTTTTTTATATTTATTGTAGTAGCCAGCCATGTAATACGCGGGATAATGTAGTAGGCTATAGTGAACGGGTCACTCGCGAGAAATAAAGCCCGACAAGGTGAACCAGGAGCCCGACGCGCATATAAAGACATGATCCTGTTATGTCCTCGAAAAGTCATTCCACCCTCAAATGGTTTCGCTGTAGCTTCGCAATTCATCTTACGAATATTAATACTTTTCCCATTATGCATTTAGTCCAATATCCTGACCTAAAAAACTGAGGGTGTGTGTGTGTGTGTGTGTGTGTGTGTGTGTGTGTGTGTGTGTGTGTGTGTGTGTGTGTGTGTGTGTGTGTGTGTTGTGTGTGTGTGTGTGTGTGTGTGTGTGCATTCAACATGTGTGTGTGTGTGTGTGTGTGTGTGTGTGTGTGTGTGTGTGTGTGTGTGTGTGTGTGTGTGTGTGCATTTAGCAGTGAGTAAGTGTGTGTGTGTGTGTGTGTGTGTGTGTGTGTGTGTGTGTGTGTGTGTGTGTGTGTGTGTGTGTGTGTGAATTTATCAGTGAGTGTGTGTGTGTGTGTGTGTGTGTGTGTGTGTGTGTGTGTGTGTGTGTGTGTGTGTGTGTGTGTGTGTGTGTGTGTGTGTGTGTGTGTGTGTGTGTGTGTGTGCATTTAGCAGTGAGTGTGTGTGCGTGTGTGTGTGTGTGTGTGTGCATTTAGCAGTGAGTGTGAGTGTGCGTGCGTGTGTGTGTAACCTAAAAAATCTAACGCAATCCTTTGAAGTGTTCCATTCTACGGTCTGTCAGTTCACATCCGAACATGATGTAAGTCAGCAAGACCCCAGCAAAAAAAAAACTAATTTTCTTTTAGTAGGAACATTTGCCTTTGGCTTTTTACTTAGAAGTAGAGCAGTGTATTTTGTGTCTGTCTAATCGTCCTCAACTCACCTCTCTCTACTCATCACTCCTGCATTTTACAACCACTGGCAAAGTTATAAGGTGGGATGACTGGACTAAGAATATAATTGAATACGGTGGTGTAGTGGATAGAGTGTGTACCATATTGTCTCCGTCCCTCGTTGCAGTGGTCGCGGGTTCGAATTCGACCCGTGGACCTTTACTGCAGGTCATCCCCCCTCTCTCTCTCTCTCTATCTCTCTCTCTCAATCTCTCTCACTGTCGCCCCATTTCAACTCTGTACGGTCTAATAAAGCTTGGAAATGCATGCCATAAAATCTTTAAAATGTTTTAGAAAAGAATAGAATAGGAGAATAGGGGGGTGCTTGCGGTGTAATGGTTAGACCCCCCCCCCCACCCCCCCCCATAGAGTCTCAGTCCTCTTCACAGCAGACCCGGGTTAGAATCCAGCCCGGGTCGTTCTCTGCATGTCATTCCCCCTCTCTGACACATTTCATCTCTGTCTCTCCAAACATGTCTAATAAAGCAAAAACCGTCCGAAAAATTATCTTAAATTTTATTTTTATTTCATAGAATATTTATTTTCTCACGCAACCAGAGTTGGTGTTCATTGTTTAAGTTTAAGCGAGTTGTAACTGTTTAGGTTTGTATTATTCTGTTAGGGCTGCCAGTCAAGTCTCTCTCCTGACATACACCCTGCGTTCCAATCCCCATACTTCCCTACTATTAAGTATGCCAGAAAAAGATTTAGGGTGTCCCGATACATGCAAGTCAATTTTAGTATGCTGAAAATACATAAATGCCCCACTAACTCCAATAGCATTTTGGAGATTTTGTCTTTAATCTTGACATTTCTCGACATAATGAAAAAAAACTTCCTTATCAGATTTTTTTTTTCTCTCTCCTGTCTGTGGCCCTAAAACTCTTCTGTACTTTAGTATGTAGTGTAGTAAAAAGACTAAAACTCTTCTGTACTTTAGTATGTAGGGTAGTAAAAAGACTAAAACTCTTCTGTACTTTAGTATGTAGGGTAGTAAAAAGACTAAAACTCTTCTGTACTTTAGTATGTAGTGTAGTAAAAAGACTAAAACTCTTCTGTACTTTAGTATGTAGTGTAGTAAAAAGACTAAAACTCTTCTGTACTTTAGTATGTAGTGTAGTAAAAAGACTAAAACTCTTCTGTACTTTAGTATGTAGGGTAGTAAAAAGACTACAACTCTTCTGTACTTTAGTATGTAGTGTAGTAAAAAGACTAAAACTCTTCTGTACTTTAGTATGTAGTGTAGTAAAAAGAAAAAGTATGTGATTTGGAATGCAGGGACAGTATAGAATAGTTGTCAAGTTTATTGTTAAAAAAAACAGAAAGCTGTAGGTTAAAGAGTGAAGCTCATAATCTGGGAGGAAAGTACTTTGCCAAAGCAGCAGTTAAGCGATCCATTAACGTTTATGTTGTGATCACAGCGTCTTACAGAGCAGGCCAAAGGTAATTTAAATGCCATTTTGAATAATGATTAACCTTGGTTCGAAGTAATTTGTAGTGCACTTCAAATGTGCCAGGCTTTTTGTTATTTGTGTGTGTGTGTGTGTGTGTGTGTGTGTGTGTGTGTGTGTGTGTGTGTGTGTGTGTGTGTGTGTGTGTGTGTGTGTGTGTGTGTGTGTGTGTGTGTGTGTGTGTGTGTGTGTGTGTGTGTGCGTGCGTGTATTTCTATCCTCCATACCATTTTAATACAGTTGACTGATTAAAAAGAATAATGCACAAAGTAAGCTGCAGAACTTGAGATTTTTCGTTAAAGGTGCAGTGTGTAATATGACATCATCAAGAAAGTTCTAGAATGCAACGCTCCCTGGGTAACCCCAACCCTTTTGAATAAGTACAGAAGCTACAGTGGCCTTCAAGGACAAGAACAATTCTAAATTCTAAACAATGCACCTGATGACATTCCAACCAACATGGATGCCTCCATAAGACTTGCCTGCTCAATGTACAAAATGTAATATTAATATTTGTAATTCTCAGCTCAGGAGGATAATTCAGATTATTGGCAGAGGTGATTTTACACCAATGAGGACATATTTATGAATGAGGATATTGATTTCAGCTAATACATTACTTAAAATGTTACACAGTGTCCCTTTGAGTTTAAAAAAAAAAAAAAAGTAATGTTGAGATAATGGCCGTTAAAGATAGTTAAAAGTGCCATGAGGAACTTTTAAATATTTCTGAAACAGTCTAATTTATTTTTTCTTCGTTTTAAGCAATAAGGAATTTGAATAAAAACTTCTGTGGCGTTTGAAAAGACACAATGCATTGTGGGGCAGTTGAGTAGGAAAAATAACCTATTGATCCATCTTGCCGGAAGTAGTATGCATACACAACCACGACATACTCAAATTTACGTAAAAAATAGTATGAGTAGGACGTTAGTAGAGCTTTTAGTATCAGTAGAATGTTTGTAGGGCTTTAGTATGAGTAGGACGATAGTAGGGCTTTTAGTATGAGTAGGGCTTTTAGTATGAGTAGGACGTTAGTAGGGCTTTTAGTATGAGTAGGACGTTAGTAGGGCTTTAGTATGAGTAGGTCGTTAGTAGGGCTTTAGTATGAGTAGGACGTTAGTAGGGCTTTTAGTATGAGTTGGACGTTAGTGGGGCTTTAGTATGAGTGGGATGTTAGTACGAGTAGGACGTTAGTAGGGCTTTTAGTATGAGTAGGGGCGACTGTGGCTCAGGTGGTAGAGCGGGTCGGCCGTTGATCAAAGGGTTGGAGGTTCGATCCCCGCCCTGCCACCTGTGTCATAGTTGTTGTGTCCTTGGGCAAGACACTTCACCCACCTTGCCTCGTGTGAATGTCGATAGTTAGCCTGCTGCTATCGGTGTTTGAATGTGTGTGTATATGGTAACGTGGGAAAGGAAAACAGGTCTCCCTTGTAAAAGAGTCTTCGGTCTCAATGGGATTTACCTGTAGAAATAAAGGTTAAAAAAAAAAAAAAAGGACGTTAGTAGAGCTTTAGTATGAGTAGGACGTTAGTAGGGCTTTTAGTATGAGTAGGATGTTAGTGGGCTTTTAGTATGAGTAGGACGTTAGTGGGCTTTTAGTATGAGTTGGACGTTAGTAGGGCTTTTAGTATGAGTAGGACATTAGTAGGGTTTTAGTATGAGTAGGATGTTAGTAGGGCTTTAGTATGAGTAGGACGTTAGTAGGGTTTTAGTATGAGTAGGATGTTAGTAGGGCTTTAGTATGAGTAGGACGTTAGTGGGCTTTAGTATGAGTAGGACGTTAGTCGGGCTTTTAGTATGAGTAGGATGTTAGTCGGGCTTTTAGTATGAGTAGGACGTTAGTAGGGTTTTAGTATGAGTAGGATGTTAGTCGGGCTTTTAGTATGAGTAGGACGTTAGTAGGGCTTTTAGTATGAGTAGGATGTTAGTAGGGCTTTTAGTATGAGTAGGATGTTAGTAGGGCTTTTAGTATGAGTAGGATGTTAGTCGGGCTTTTAGTATGAGTAGGACGTTAGTGGGCTTTTAGTATGAGTAGGATGTTAGTAGGGCTTTTAGTATGAGTTGGACGTTAGTCGGGCTTTTAGTATGAGTAGGACGTTAGTAGGGCTTTTAGTATGAGTAGGACGTTAGTAGGGCTTTTAGTATGAGTAGAACATTAGTAGGGCTTTTAGTATGAGTTGGATGTTAGTCGGGCTTTTAGTATGAGTAGGACGTTAGTAGGGCTTTTAGTATGAGTAGGACGCTAGTAGGGCTTTAGTATGAGTAGAACATTAGTAGGGCTTTTAGTATGAGTTGGATGTTAGTCGGGCTTTTAGTATGAGTAGGATGTTAGTCGGGCTTTTAGTATGAGTAGGATGTTAGTAGGGCTTTTAGTATGAGTAGGACGTTAGTAGGGCTTTAGTATGAGTAGGACGTTAGTGGGCTTTTAGTATGAGTAGGATGTTAGTCGGGCTTTTAGTATGAGTAGGACGTTAGTAGGGCTTTTAGTATGAGTAGAACATTAGTAGGGCTTTTAGTATGAGTTGGATGTTAGTCGGGCTTTTAGTATGAGTAGGATGTTAGTCGGGCTTTTAGTATGAGTAGGATGTTAGTAGGGCTTTTAGTATGAGTAGGACGTTAGTAGGGCTTTTAGTATGAGTAGGACGTTAGTAGGGCTTTTAGTATGAGTAGGATGTTAGTAGGGCTTTTAGTATGAGTAGGACGTTAGTGGGCTTTTAGTATGAGTAGGATGTTAGTCGGGCTTTTAGTATGAGTAGGACGTTAGTGGGCTTTTAGTATGAGTAGGACGTTAGTAGGGCTTTAGTATGAGTAGGACGTTAGTGGGCTTTTAGTATGAGTTGGACGTTAGTAGGGCTTTTAGTATGAGTAGGACGTTAGTAGGGCTTTTAGTATGAGTAGGACGTTAGTAGGGCTTTTAGTATGAGTAGGACGTTAGTAGGGCTTTCCGGACACAGGGCTAATCTTGGATTGTGGAAAATGTCCAGTGAGTGTGTGTGACGTCAGCAGAGCAGGAAGGAGTTGCCATTTCCTGCAGCGCGGCCGAGGTGGACATATGTCGCAGCTAAGCAACGAGCCAGAAGTCACTATGGATAGGAAGACACACACGCACACACACACACACACACACACACACACACACACACACAGAAGCAAGCTGCAGTTTTGTCACATGACCATATTACCGCTATATTCACTCACTGACTCACTGACTCACTGACTCACTCACTCACTCACTCACTCACTCACTCACTCACTCACTCACTCACACACTCACTCACTCACTCACTCACTCACTCACTCACTCACTCACTCACTCACTCACTCACTCACTCACTCACTCACTCACTCACTCACACACTCACTCACTCACTCACTCACACACTCACACACTCACTCACTCACTCACTCACTCACTCACTCACTCACACACTCACTCACTCACTCACTCACACACACACTCACTCACTCACTCACTCACTCACACACTCACACACTCACTCACTCACTCACTCACACACTCACTCACTCACTCACTCACTCACTCACTCACTCACTCACTCACACACTCACTCACACACTCACTCACTCACTCACTCACTCACTCACTCACTCACTCACTCACTCATACCGCAGTACATTATTCTACAGTATAGTGGCCTCAGACCTTTAACCAAAGTGACTTCAATCTCTTGTTTCCTTTAAATTTTGGACGCATTCCAATTCTGTCAACAGGGATCACTCATTTGAGACATAGAAATAACCTTCAGCTATCCAGTGAGACTGTCTTAAAGGTGGAGTCAGCTGTTCTAATCCAAAAACCAATTCAAAATCAGTGAATATTGTCTCACCATAAACTAGCAGTCAATACTGCCCATCAACACTTCTCCAACCAATCAGCTACAGGCAGCGTTTGTGACGACAAATGAGACTGTTTCAGAACTATTTAAAAGTTCCTCATAGCTACTTTAATAGCTGATATATTGTGTATTGCATCGTTGGCAGATTTGGATTTGAATATATTGTGGTGAAATATCTCAAGGTTTTTTTTAACTTTACTTATTTTGCCAAAATAATTACATTTTGTTTATGAACCAAATGTACAAAAACTTTTTCATTTCCATTTTAAAGGTGCAGTGTGTAACATGACATCATCAAGAAAGTTCTACAAAGTTCTAGAATGCAACGCTCCCTGGGTAACCCCACCCCTTTAGAATAATAACAGAAGCTACAGTGGCCTTCAAGGACAAGAACAATTCTAAATTTTAAACAATGCACATGATGACATTCCAACTATGACACTTTCAAGATGGCGGCACTAGGCCTTGGTCCAAAATATGCAGAAATATGGACATATATGAGACCCTTTCTAAGGGGAAAAAAAATAATTAAAAATTTTTTTTTCAGCTATTATGCACTAAATTAAATGTACTTATGGATATTATAATTACTTTCTACAAAATCTGCTAGGAAATAAAACCCAAAATTCTACACACTGCAGCTTTAAGACGTATACAGTATGAATATGTCTTTTTGTTGTGAAGTAAAATGAAATTTTCCGTTCTACAGAATCGACTTCAGTGCCACTAATCCAAACAACCTTTCAAGGTTTTTCCTACATTATTTAAAACACTGAAGGCACCGTGCCAAGCTTAAATTAAAGAGCACCTTGAATAATGTCAGACGGAATTATTCAATTCTCATAAATATAATAGGATTTTTAAGCGTCAGGGTGAATTACCAGTGAGTCAGACCA
>CM049410.1:26742500-26752500 GCA_026929865.2 Hyperoplus lanceolatus
TGTTGTTGCTACCACAAATGATTCACGATTGAACGACTGTTTGAGCAATGCAGTGTTTGAGACGAGTCGCAGTAATTACAAATCTGCTGAACAATCAATATCCTGTGTTGAAACTAATGGCTCTATATGTACCGTAGCATCTACCAATCTGTGTCATGCTAATTGTGATTCCTTGGTTTAATTGCATTGCAGAGATGAGTTGATAGCAGGTTTGATATGCATGCTGGCCTTTATATAATGCACTGATGGTCTCTTTTGCTGTTACACGTAATTTATGATCATCAGAGGAAAAATGAGACTGTTTCAGAAATATTTAAAAGTTCCTCGTAGCAGCTTTTAGGAATAGCAACGAATTATTATGAATAATGACGCCATTTTTCTCTTTTTTTTTCAGGGCGAGGGCTCCAACTTCCTTCAGCTTGGTGCCTCCATCCAACAACAAATCAACGGCATGTTTAAGGTGTGTGTGTGTGTGTGTGTGTGTGTGTGTGTGTGTGTGTGTGTGTGTGTGTGTGTGTGTGTGTGTGTGTGTGTGTGTGTGTGTGCATGCATGCGTTTGTGTGTGTGTGTGCGTGCGTGCGTGCGTGCGTGCGTGCGTGCGTGCGTGCGTTTTTGTGTGTGTGTGTGTGTGTGTGTGTGTGTGTGTGCGTGCGTTTGTGCTTGTGTGTGTGTGCATGCATGCGTTCGTTTGTTTGTGTGTGTGTGTGTGTGTGTGTGTGTGTGTGTTGTCTGTTTTTTTCTATTGTATGTCTTTTAAATGGACCTTCTAATAATAATAAGTCTAATAATAAAACTTGTTGATGATAATGATACATTTTTTTCCCAGGTGATGGAGGAATACAACTGGGACAGCTTTGTGGTGGTGACCAGCCTCTACCCGGGCTACGAGACCTACGTCGACTACGTCAAGACCTTCACCGACACCAGCTACTTCACGTGGGAGCTCCAGGACGTTCTAACATTCGACATGTCCGCAGACGGCATGAACGACATTCGCGCGAATCGCCTCCTACAGCAAATCGACGCCCAGGTTTTGCTGGTGTACTGCTCCCACGAAGAAGCGCAGTATTTGTTTTCGATGGCCGCGGAAGCAGGGCTAGTCGGGCCGGGGTATATATGGATTTTACCGAGTTTGGCGGTGGGGAATCCGGACATGCCCCCACCTGATAGCTTCCCCGTGGGGTTGATTAGTATCATAACGGACAGATGGAGGATGAGCTTGAGGAAGAGGGTGAGAGACGGGGTGGCCATCGTGGTGAAGGGCGTGCAGAGCTTCCAGAAACAGAGGGGCTTCGTACCGGAGGGTCAGAGCGACTGTCACAACCAAGTGAAGCCAGCCGTCACCAATGATACACTGTTCAGGTAAGATATAAGGGATGGATGGAGGGATGGATGGATGGAGGGATGGAGGGATGGAGGGATGGAGGGATGGAGTGAGTGAGTGAGTGGGTGAGTGAGTGAGTGAGTGAGTGAGTGAGTGAGTGAGTGGGATGGAGTGGGATGGACGGACGGACAGACGGACAGACAGACAGACAGACGGACAGACAGACATACATTAGCTCACTAAACTCTATTCCTAAGAGGTGAAGTAAGCTTGCTATAAGCCTATTGGGGAACCGGGGAACAATTAGAACATGTTTAAGAGAAAAGGGGGGACAGATACTGACAGCATTGATACTGGCTTAGGAAAACTGCAGTATTTAAAGGTGCAGTGTGACATCATCAAGATAGGCCTTGGTCCAAGATATGCAGAAATATGGACATATATGAGACCCTTTCTAAGGGAAAAAAATAATAATTCAAAAAAAATGTTCAGCTATTATGCACTAAATTAAATGTACTTATGGATATTATAATTACTTTCTACAAAATCTGCTAGGAAGTAAAACCCAAAATTCTACACACTGCAGCTTTAATGTCAAAGTCTTTGGTTTCAGACACCCAACTTTCTTCCAAAGATCTATTGTGGGGACATGGCTGATTTTAAGTGTTCTAGATTAGATGACCTAGTATGCCTCTAAGGGCCAGTGATCACATTGGGAATAACTAATACCGCGACATATCTGTATATATATATATATATATATATAAAGATGCAACAGTCACACTTCTTGGCTTTGGTAATTTAGTATCAACAAATATGGGTGTGCCTTCACTGCATCTAAACCATACCAAAAATAACTAGTGCCACAAAGCACGAAGCACATCTTACTTATTTAAAGGTGCTTTGAGGAACTTTCAGTTTGTGTTGATTCTTGCTCCCCCTTTGGACAAAAAGCAGTAGTGTTTTTACCACGCCAGCTGTTGTTCCTGGGTGAGCGTATACCCATGACAAAGGCATTAAGAAAAACTATATGAAAATTGCATTCTTCGTTACATGTAATTTATGATCATCAGAAGAAATGTTAGACCGTTTCAGAAATATTTAAAAGTTCCTCATAGTGACTTTAATAAAAATATTTAATCAACAAAAAACTGCAACAGCATCCGCTTTGGTCAAGGTCATTCAGTGAGATTGTGTGTGTGTGTGTGTGTGTGTGTGTGTGTGTGTGTGTGTGTGTGTGTGTGCGCGTGTGATTGAAAATGTGTGTTTCTTGAAAATGTGTGTGTGTGTGTGTGTGTGTGTGTGTGTGTGTGTGTGTGTGTGTGTGTGTGTGTGTGTGTGTGTGTGTGCCTGCCTGAGTGCCTGTGTGTGTGTGTGTGTGTGTGTGTGTGCGTCACTCCGTCCGTCCTTGTGTGTGTGTGTGTGTGCGCGTGTGCTTGAAAATGTGTGTTTCTTGAAAATGTGTGTGTGTGTGCCTGCCTGAGTGCCTGTGTGTGTGTGTGTGCGTCACTCCGTCCGTCCGTGTGTGTGTGTGTGTGTGCGTCACTCCGTCCGTCCGTGTGTGTGTGTGTGTGTAGTTGTAAACGATCACCAAGGGGGTTGCTAACGTCTGCTACATCGTTAGAGATTCCTCTTACGTTATTATGAAACATGGCCGCCTCCCTCTCATGTCAGCACTTATTTCTCTTCTTCATGTTTCCAAAGCCGTAGGGGAGACAACTGTGAAAGTGTGTGTGTGTGTGTGTGTGTGTGTGTGTGTGTGTGTGTGTGTGTGTGTGTGTGTGTGTGTGTGTGTGTGTGTGTGTGTGTGTGTGGGAGACAACTGTTCCTTCTGTAAGCCACAAAACGGTCCATGAAAGATTGGGAAATGTCGAACATTATCTCGTTCTTTGATACTGTACAAACGACCCCTTGCTAAAGACATTTGTGTGTGTGTGTGTGTGTGTGTGTGTGTGTGTGTGTGTGTGTGTGTGCGTGTGTCTATGTGCGTGTGTGTGTGTGTGTCTATGCGTGTGTGTGTGTGTGGTGTGTGTGTGTGTGTGTGTGTTGCTTGAAAATGTGTGTGTGTGTGTGTTGCTTGAAAATGTGTGTGTGTGTGTATGTGTGTGTGTGTGTGTGTGTGTGTGCGTGCGTTTGTGTGTGTTTCTTGAAAATGTGTGTGTGTGTGTGTGTGTGTGTGTGTGTGTGTGTGTGTGTGTGTGTGTGTGTGTGTGTGTGTTGCTTGAAAATGTGTGTGTGTGTGTGTGTGTGTGTGTGTGTGTGTGTGTGTGTGTGTGCGTGTTTGTGCATGTGCCTGTGTCAATGCGTGCTTGTGTCTATGCGTGTGTGTTGCTTGAAGGTGCGTGTGTGCATGTGTGTGTTTCGTGAAAGTGTGTGTGTGTGTGTGTGTGTGTGTGTGTGTGTGTGTGTGTGTGTGTGTGTGTGTGTGTGTGTGTGTGTGTGTGTGTGTGTGTGTGTGTGATTGCAAATGTCGAACATGATCTTGTTCTTTGATACTGTACAAACGGCCCCTTGTAAAGACATTACTGAAGCCAGCAGGCATCAGTCGAGTAGCTGCGGGTTTTTGACATTATCGTGGAAGGTCGTTCGAGGCTGAACAAAGCACTTTCTATTAACTTCATAGTCGGTTATCTCGCTTCCCCTTTCAAGCCTTATCAAAAATTAAAGGGGCAGTGTGTAGAATTAATTTGCGTTTTTCAGACGGACTTGGTAGAAATTGAATATGATAGTTATAATTGTGTTTTAATTAGTGTATAGTAGCTTGAATATTAAATTGGTTGTTTTTTTTATGACCTTAGAATGAGCCTTTTATATACAGGAGCGGGGCGCTGAGGCCGCCATGTTTCTACAGTAGCACAGAAAGGACAAACTTAACGGCCTTACACGTTTTTATATATAGTGGGCGTCCTGGGGAAATGCACCTGTTGGAAGACCAAGAAGAAGAAGAAGAAGTACTATAGAATACATAACTAAATACATCTTCACCTCATCACTTGATATTGTGGAAAGACTTGAGGCAGTGGTGGATGATGCCATCTTTAGTAACTATTGCTTCTTGTCCTTGAAGGCCACCGTAGCTTCTGTAAATTATCCCATAAGAGAGGGGTAAGCAAGGGAGCGTTGACATCTAGAATAGCCCCACTAGACACCTCCAATATTACACACTGGACCTTTAAAAATGTGTGTGGTAATATACAGCTCGGGAAAAAAAGAGACAAGTCTGTATTTTTCTTAAATCTTCATCTCTACATTACTTAATGGAAATGCTCTTAATGACAATATTTTTGGGGGGGAATTTTGGTAGAAATGTTGTCAGTAGTTTATAGAATAAAACCAAAATGTTCATTCTACTCAAACATATGGCTGTAAATAGTAAAACGAGAGACACTGAACATTTGGAGTGGTCTCTTATTTTTTTTCCAGAGCTGTAGTGTGGTTAGTGAGGACACATTTTTTATTTTTTTTAAACCAGCTAGGGATAATGATGCCTTCACCTGTTAATGGGATTATAAGAGATTACCAGATTAAAAAGGATTTTCACACAGACACGACGTAATGCTATTCTGCTCCCAGGGGAATTTAACACCTCTGCTGGGATGTCAGGTGAGGTGAGAGGGATAGAGAGAGAGTGTGTGTGTGTGTGTGTGTGTGTGTGTGTGTGTGTGTGTGTGTGTGTGTGTGTGTGTGTGTGTGTGTGTGTGTGTGTGTGTGTGTGTGAGAGAGAGAGAGAAAGGGAGGGAGAGAGAGAAAGGGAGGGAGAGAGAGAGAGGTGGAGGGATAGAGATGGAGAGAGAGGGGGGAGAGTTAGGGAGAGAGAACAGAGAGAGAGAGAGAGAGAGAGAGAGAGAGAGCACCGCGGGTCTGTCATTAAAGGGAGATCAGACAATGGGAATCAAAGGAGGCAGGAGCTGTAGCATACCAGGTGTCTATATTCAGTGTTTTTCCCACAGTCGAAGGGACAGATTTAAAGTTATAGTGCGTAACTTTTCCATATAAATGAATGTCAGTTACTTACATGTATGCCATCGCCAAATGAGATGACATAAAGTTGATCAAGCCTATTATCAGCTCCACACAACTCTCTCTGTATTTCTCAGTATGGCAGCGTTTACAAACTGGTGTCCCCCCCCCCCCCCTGACACTGGTGCAGGAGCTCAGAAAAATCCCCAAGAAGAGCCCAAGAAATGTTTTGATTCGAAACAATTTTAAACCTGAACGTACAGCAGAAGGTGCAGCAACATGCATGATCAGCAAAGGCTTACCTCATGCAGATGTACCGACAGTGCTGTCAACTATAGTTGATTGTATTTGTCTTGTGTGATAGTATTCTAGAAATGGCAATTAATAAAAAAAAATGTCATGCTCTTTTAAAGTTTTTGTCCCTCTTTAGGCTGCTTGTTGAATGTAACCTGGCATTAGAAGTTACGCAATATAGCTTTAAACAAAGCTTTTAGTTTTGACTATTGTAAATTGACTGGCTTCATTTGTCTTAGTAAGCTGGAAAAAGCTAATTATGCATTTTTTGTTTCAGTTTAAACTCTAATCTAATCATGTCTTTGTCTTGTGTGTATCGTCTCTCTGTAGGCACATGCTGAATGCTTGTGTGTATTGTCTCTCTGTAGGCACATGCTGAATGCTTGTGTGTATTGTCTCTCTGTAGACACATGCTGAATGCTTGTGTGTATTGTCTCTCTGTAGGCACATGCTGAATGCTTGTGTGTATCGTCTCTCTGTAGACACATGCTGAATGTGACGTGTGTATTGTCTCTCTGTAGACACATGCTGAATGCTTGTGTGTATTGTCTCTCTGTAGACACATGCTGAATGCTTGTGTGTATTGTCTCTCTGTAGACACATGCTGAATGCTTGTGTGTATTGTCTCTCTGTAGGCACATGTTGAATGCTTGTGTGTATTGTCTCTCTGTAGACACATGCTGAATGCTTGTGTGTATTGTCTCTCTGTAGGCACATTCTGAATGCTTGTGTGTATTGTCTCTCTGTAGACACATGCTGAATGCTTGTGTGTATCGTCTCTCTGTAGGCACATGCTGAATGTGACGTGGGAGCACAACGACTTCAACTTCAACAGCAACGGATACCTGGTGAATCCCTCCATGATCATCATCACGCTGGACAGAGAGAGACAGTGGGACAAGGTGAGAGCTTTTAACAAAATGGTGGCATTGTTTGTTAAAATCACTTTTTTTTTGTCAAAATCTATGAATATGCTACCTGTCTGTACTGTGTGTGTGCTGGAAAAAAAATTGTGAGGAGATATTCACTGATTTTGACAACAAGCGTTCTCCAGAATCACTCAGTGCGTTTACATGCAGACTCATAATCGGGTAACTAAATGAATAAGACCTCAACAGGACTTTTAAACTGCATGTAAACACCTTTATCCGATCTACTTCGGACACAAATCGGCACAATAACGGACAAGAGAAGTCGGATAAGAACACCTAGATAATTTGTTCATTGTCGGCTTTCTCTCTGCATGTATACAGGGATCGGATATCGCATATCGGACTTCTCGTTCTGTGCTTGTGTGCCTGCGCGTGATAGGCTACACCATGGGTTATTGACGGAAAGGAACCGGACGTGGCTCTAAAACCACTTGTTGAAAGCATGGTTGAAAGGGCTACAGCGCCACCTAGCATAGTGGAGACAGCCATGCATCGGACATTTATCCGATTTCTGAAAGGCCATGTATACTCAGACAAGTGACACGGTCCGTTCAAGTGTTTTGTTCGATATATGTGATAATCCAATCTAGTTGTGCCATGGAAACGCACTGACTGGCTCCACCTTTAATTACTGTGTGATTATTACTAAAAAATACATTTACATCTTCAAAGTCCCTGGCAACCCAAATCCACTAAATCCTTATAACTATGTTACAAGGATTTAGTGGGGCTAAACTGAATACAAATATGTGTATGGAAAATTATAATGATATGAATGATAAAACTGAAGAGCAGCTCTGCAGTTCATTTTTTCTTCGTGGTAAAACCAGAGTGATTTCACACTCCGCCGGTCTCTTAGTAAAGTCTAGTTAAGAGACTCGGAGCTCCACAGACGCCAATGAACCAGTTAATGAAGTATCATCTCCTAATTACACACACTGTACTAGAGTTATATCTCTCTCACACACACACACACACACACACTGAGACAGACACACACACACACACACACACACACACACACACACTGAGACAGACACACACACACACACACACACACACACACACACACACACACACACACCACTAACACTCTCTCTCTCTCTCTCTCTCTCTCTCTCTCTCTCTCTCTCTCTCTCTCGCTCTCTATCTCCCTGTCAGTCACTCAGTCACTCACTCATCCACTCTCTCTCACACACACACACACACACACACACAGTACTACATTTCTCTCCCTCCTTTTCTCTCTCTCTCTCTCTCTCTCTCTCTCTCTCTCTCTCTCAGTCAGTCAGTCAGTCAGTCACTCACTCACTCACTCACTGACCCACTCTCACAAACACACACATTCTTGTACGGTTATATTTGTGAGGACACACATTGACATAATACATTCCCTAGCTCCTTACCCTAACCTTAACCATCAAAACTAAATGTCTAACCCCAACCCTTACACTTACCCTAACATAAACCTAATTCATACCTGAACCTTAAAACCTAGTGTTAACCCTCAAACAGCCCTTTGAAGAAGTGAGGACCTGGGAAAATGTCCTCACTTTGCAGAAATGCCCTCACTCCAATGGGTAAAAGCTACAAAAGGTCCCCACAAAGATGCCTGTACAAGTACACACACACATACATACACACACACACACACACACACACACACACACACACACACACACACACACACACACACACACACACACACACACACACACACACACACACACACTCATCACTTACTCTCCCACACTCTTCAAAAGACATTAACAGAAGAAACCCACGCTCATACTTTTTGTCAGTTAACTTTGCCACCTCACTGACTTAAGGTGGAGATTGAAATGTTAATTAAACCGTGTGTGTGTGTGTGTGTGTGTGTGTGTGTGTGTGTGTGTGTGTGTGTGTGTGTGTGTGTGTGTGTGTGTGTGTGTGTGTGTGTGTGTCTGTGTGTCTGTCTGTGTGTCTGTCTGTGTGTCTGTCTGTGTGCGTGTGTGTGTGTGTGTGTGTCTGTGTGTCTGTCTGTGTGTATGTCTGTGTGTCTGTCTGTGTGCATGTGCTGTGTGTGTGTGTGTGTGTGTGTGTGTGTGTGTGTGTGTGTGTGTGCATGTGTCTGTGTCTGTGTGTCTGTCTGTGTGTCTGTCTGTGTGCGTGTGCATGTGCGTGTGTGTGTCTGTCTGTGTGCGTGTGTGTGTGTGTGTGTGTGTCTGTCTGTGTGCTGTGTGTGTGTGTGTGTGTGTGTGTGTACTCGCGACTTGAAGGCAGTCACCACTTCAACTGAATGTAAAAAAGGTGTTGAGTTTAACATCACGCTAAAGATAAACAGCCCTCGGCGTTGCAAAGCTAATTATACCACATCCATGTTTATGCCATTTCTGAATCATTTTCAATATGTTAATAAGGTTTGGAGCTAATGCGAAGCTGTGATGGTATAATATACAAACCAACAAGGAGAGACACCAGACCAAAGTTTTATATATTTATTAAAACAAAAATTACATGCCGTTTTGGAGTATTTATTTGCTGTTATTGTCATGTAAGCCTGCTCAAATCATCTATGTTTACAGTATACATAGCAAGACATATCTGTGTGTCTGTCTGTAGTTTGAGTATCTTGCCAAATTATTTTAAAGGTGCAGTGTGTAATATGACATCATCAAGAAAGTTCGACAAAGTTCTAGAATGCAACGCTCCCTGGGTAACCCCAACCCTTTAGAATAATAACAGAAGCTACAGTGGCCTTCAAGTACAAGAATAATTCTAAATTTTAAACAATGCACCTGATGACATTCCAACTATGACACTTTCAAGATGGCGGCACTAGGCCTTGGTCCAAAATATGCAGAAATATGGACATATATGATACCCTTTCTAAGGGGAAAAAATAATAATTCAAAATATTTTGTTCAACTATTATGCACTAAATTAAATGCACTTATGGATATTATAATTACTTTCTACAAAATCTGCGAGGAAATAAAACCCAAAATTCTACACACTGCAGCTTTAACAGGTTGTTACTGTGAAAAGTGAACCCAATGTTAAAATGTTAAAACACAGCCTAGGCTTAGTAAACTGGCAATGTTGCGATCTACGTTGGGCCCCCTTTATTGACATAGCCTTTGTTTACATACCAGTTTACAGAGCCTAGGCTGTGTATTAACACCAGCTCACACACAGTACGGACAGGTACCAGATCGTGAGGAGATATTCACTGATTTTGACACAAAGTGATTTTGACAACAAGCGTTCTCCAGAATCACTCACTACACCTTTAATATCCTTGTCCTCTTTGCTTTCAAATACAAACACAGGGGGCGCCTTTAGCTCAGTTGGTAAGGCGTCCCCCCCCCCCATGGGCCTCGGCCAGCAGCAGACCCGGGTTCGATTCCAGCCCGCGGTCGTTCTCTGCATGTCACTCCCCTCTCTGCTCCATTTCAACTCTGTCTCTACACTGTCAATAAAGCATAAAAATTACCCAAAAAAAATATAT
>CM049410.1:26755000-26757500 GCA_026929865.2 Hyperoplus lanceolatus
GAGTGTGTATGTCTGTCTGTCTGTCTGCCTGTCTGTCTGTCTGTCTGTCTGTCTGTCTGTCTGTCTGTCTGTCTGCCTGTCTGTACTATGGCTGACCCTGCACTCTGACCCCTTCTGGAGTCTGTCTGTCTGTCTGTCTGTCTGTCTGCCTGCCTGCCTGTCTGTACTATGGCTGACCCTGTGCTCTGACCCCTTCTGGAGTGTGGTCTGTCTGTCTGTCTGTCTGTCTGTCTGTCTGTCTGTCTGTCTGTCCGTCTGTCTGCCTGCCTGCCTGCCTGTCTGTACTTTGGCTGACCCTGCGCTCTGACCCCCTCTGGAGTGTGTCTGTCTGTCTGTCTGTACTTTGGCTGACCCTGCGCTCTGACCCCCTCTGGAGTGTGTCTGTCTGTCTGTCTGTCTGCCTGCCTGTCTGTCTGTACTATGGCTGACCCTGTGCTCTGACCCCCTCTGGAGTGTGTATGTCTGTCTGTCTGTCTGTCTGTCTGTCTGTCTGTCTGTCTGTCTGTCTGCCTGCCTGTCTGTCTGTACTATGGCTGACCCTGCGCTCTGAGATGAGGAAAGACACATTTCAATGTGACCGTTGACTAATAAAGTAACTTAACCTAACTTATACTTCAGTGCTTTTATCCAATGCGCTTCCTGCAATGTATCACTTCCAAAAAGCCATTCTTTAGCTCATTCCCTGACTTCCTCCCATATCTAACTTGGGGAGAATGGGACGGCTGAACATGACAGAAGAGAAATGGTGTTCCAGGGATCACATCTTCCTGTGAGTTTATTCAGTTACAACGATATACCGTAGAAAACGTTCACTTCTCTGACACACACAAAGTAACATAGTGCACCTGTTAACTCATTCTTTAAGCCCATATCTCACTTGGGAGGATTGGCACGCTGAACATGACAGAAGATAAATGGTGACAGAGTAGAAGGAAGCCCCCCCCCCCCCCACACACACACACACACAGGAAGACCTGGGGAAGTGTTCCTGTCACATAGCTCTTATCTAGCACAGTGATGTATGGCACTGCAAAGAAAAGCTGATGCTCTTTATCTTTATTTTGCAACTTGCACAAGCACCTGATATAGCACACTCACTGGCTGGTGCGTGGACCCAAAAGAAAACATATTTATATATTTATATATATATATATATATAGGCCTACATTTGTTCATATTCTTGAGGTATTGTCCCATATGTTTGCAATATGCACAAACCCTTTATTTTATTTTTTAAACAATTGGCGTGTTCCCAATGGATGTTTGTAATATACAAACTAGAGAACTTTAATGGGCAGTTATTGTACATTTTCTTTTCCAAACATTATAAATGTAACGTGCACAAACCCTGAAATAACAGACTCACTGGATGGTTTGTAAAAAATAAATAAATACAAAAAATGTCTCAGTGGATTTGTACACAAACTAGACAACTGGAGTGAAAGTTACTGTACATTTCATTTTCCAAACTGTATATCTTCAACATGCACAAGCCCAAAAAATAACATTCTCCCTGTCTGGCTTGTAAAGAAATACATTAATACATTAATAAATTAATAAATAAATAAATAAATAAGTAAATAAATAAATAGTAATAAAAAATAAAAAATGTAAGTAGGCTATTGTGTATTGTCTCAGTGGAGAGTTGAATATACAAACTAGACAACTAGAGTGACAGTTCTTGTGCATTTAATTTCCCCTAACTCGTGCATGCGCTGATAGTGATATGAATGCCCTCTACAATAAGGATGTCTTCTCCCTGTCATTCCAATCATTTTAATGTACTTTTCAACGCAAAACAAAGTAGGGCATGGGAGTTTGTGTGTTTCAAATTGAACCAAAAATGACATTCTACACTGTCTAAGGGGGACAGTGTGTGTGTGTGTGTGTGTGTGTGTGTGTGCGTGCGTGCCTGTCTGTCTGTCTGTCTGTCTGTCTGTCTGTCTGTCTGTGTTTGTCTTGTCTATGGGCGTGTGTGTGTGTGCGTGCGTGCCTGTCTGTCTGTCTGTCTGTCTGTCTGTCTGTCTGTCTGTGTTTGTCTTGTCTGTGGGCGTGTGTGTGTGTGTGTGTGTGGGGCCATAGGGACGTGATTGGTTTATATATATCGGTCTATTTTTCCCGAAAATTTGAAATTCTAAGTGACTCGACTAAATGCCCATGAGTGGAGGCGACAGATACAGTGTTCAATATGAGTGTCAGTACAGAGGAGTAGCTGAAAGGCCTGGAGAATACTTTGATATTTGCACATTCAGTTCATGACAATCTGACAGGGACACAGTCGCAAACAAGACATCATAGGAAAGGCACGGTTCTTAGCTATCCACAGCCGAAGACGGAATGATTATGCTATTTACGGATCGGAAGTTATTAAAGGAGCTACGAGGAACTTTTTTAATATTTCTGAAACAGTCTAATTTCTCCTCTGATGATCATGAATTGCATGTAAACAGCAAACGAGACCATCAGTGATAAAGAATGCTATTTTTATGTAGTTTTTCTT
>CM049410.1:26762500-26765000 GCA_026929865.2 Hyperoplus lanceolatus
ATTTTAGCTAATGAATTACTTAAAATGTTACACAGTGTCCCTTTAAAGAATACACTTTCTTTCTTCCAGGCATCTGACGGTGGCCACGCTGGAGGAAAGACCCTTTGTGATCGTGGAGGCAGTGGACCCCGTCACCGGAACGTGTGTCAGCAACACTGTGCCTTGCAGGAGGCAATCCAACAAGACAGAGGCGTGAGTACAGCCCTGTGTGTGTGTGTGTGTGTGTGTGTGTGTGTGTGTGTGTGTGTGTGTGTGTGTGTGTGTGTGTGTGTGTGTGTGTGTGTGTGTGTGTGTGTGTGTGTGTGTGTGTGTGTGTGTGTGTTTGACAGAGATGTAAGTAAAGCTGCCTAATGTTTTGCTTTTATTAAAGTAGCTACAAGGAACTTTTAAATATTTCTGAAACAGTCTAATTTTTCCTCTGATGATCATAAATTACATGTAACAAGCAAACGAGACCATCAGTGCAAAGAATGATATTTTTATATAGTTTTTTCTTAATGCCTTTGTCATGGGTATACGCTCACCCAGGAACAACAGCTGGCGTGGTAAAAACACTACCGCTTTTGTCCAAAGGGGGAGCGCAAGAATGAACACAATCTGAAAGTTCCTCGTAGCACCTTTAAGTATCACACCCTACATTCACTCTTAAACATCATGCTATCCACCTTATACCAAAGAAGCCCTCCTATGCAAAACCCACTTCATATGACTATACAGTCCCTTATGCACTCTAACATGTTAACACGGCCGGCGTTAATTGATTTTCTATCCAACTTGAGAAGAACCATTAAGGTATAGTATATCAGATTACCACATACACACACACACACACACACACACACACACACACTCAATCCCCTGCCATTAGCCCAAGCATTTCCCCCCCTTATCACTCAGTGAGGTGGGCTACTCATTACTTTAGCTTGGCCGAGGGTTAGTGCAATAGCCATGCCTGACCCTATCAAGGAAATATATGTGCTTCAGGCTTCGGTATCAATTTAGATCCGACGACTAAGACCAAGCCATCAATCGTTTCAACACCTCCACTCTGATATGGTTGTTCATTAGAAAGACCCCGGCCCATTATCCATTACTGAGAATAGCGCTAACGAGATTTTTTTCTTAATGGAGATGGTGGGTTCCTTGTCAGTGTTATGGGGCCCACTTGCCCAATTTAGACTGGAGTGTGTGTGTGTGTGTGTGTGTGTGCGTGTGTGTGTGTGTGTGTGTGTGTGTGGTGTGGTGTGTGTGTGTGTGTGTGTGTGTGTGTGTGTGTGTGTGTGTGTGTTTAAGTGCTTTTATCACAAATGCTGACCAAGGCTTAATGGTCACGTTATGAGAAAGTGTATAATGCCCCCTGGTTAGTATAGCAGACAATGGGCCGATTTTTATGGAGCTAAGAAGATAATAATTTTAAAAGGCAGATAGCAGATAATGTCAAGAAGAAAAGTTAAATGAACCAATTGGTGCTTTAGTCCAGGAGAAATATTGACCAGTGAACGTTAAAGCTATAGTGCGTAAGTTATGTTGCCCCCCCCCCCCCATGAGGAATTTTGAGTTTTGTTTTGGGGAGCTGATAGGCTTAATCAACTTTGTGTCAACTCGTTTGGCGATGGCTTGAATGTAACCGACATTCATTCATATGAAAAATGTACGCACTGTAGCTTTAAAGGGTAGGGTGAAGAGGTAGATGCTTCTCAAGAGAGATATTTGTACAGAGTGGGACTAGGGCTATAGGATAGATGAGTTTAATTAATGCAATCCCACAGACCACAAAAATATGTCCTACAATGTTTTATTTTTTCCACCAAGAAGTCCCAAACATAGTATTTTTGACATAAACAAGTAATAGATAGATCAGGGCGACGGTGGCTCAGGTGGTAGAGCGGGTCGGCCAACCATCGAAGGGTTGGAGGTTCGATCCCCGCCCTGCCACCTGTGTCATAGTTGTTGTGTCCTTGGGCAAGACACTTCACCCACCTTGCCTCGTGTGAATGTCGATAGTTAGCCTGCTGCTATCGGTGTATGAATGTGTGTGTGAATGGTAACGTGGGAAAGGAAAACAGGTCTCCCTTGAAAAAGACTCTCCGGTCTCAATGGGATTTACCTGTATGAATAAAGGTCAAGATAGTTAAAATTCTTGTAGATTAATCTTGTCCGATATTCAAAAAATAATTCTACTGTTTGTGTGCAGACAGAAGGCCACATTTCTAACTCCCATGCACTTTTCCGATTGCCAAAAAGTATCGAAAAATAGTCTAAAATTAATTCAAAGTCAGTGACAGCCCTATAGCTTGCTCCCGTGTATTGCTTGGCACGTCCGTACGCTGATTCTGATATCAGTTAATGTATCAGTCGTCCTCTGATTAAAGCCAAGAGGAGAATCCTGTTCCCTCGTCCTTTATGCAGTGTCACCTTTCTTTATCTGTTCACACACACACACACATACACACAAGCAAGCACACACACGCACGTAAGCACGCACGCACACACACACACA
>CM049410.1:26767500-26770000 GCA_026929865.2 Hyperoplus lanceolatus
GCAGCTTGGCATGATTCTACAGTAGCGCAGAATGGACCAACTTAACGGCCATATGCATGTTTATATATAGTGGGCGTCCTGGGGAAATGCACCTGTTGGAAGACCAAGAAGAAGAAGAAGTACTATAGAATAAATAACTAAATACATCTTCACCTCATCACTTGATATTGTGGAAAGACTTGAGGCAGTGGTGGATGATGCCATCTTTAAGTAACTATAGCTTCTTGTCCTTGAAGGTCACCGTAGCTTCTGGAAATTCTCCTAAAAGGTAAACAAGCACGTCTTGGCTTTTCTGTTAGGAAAAATTGGGCAGCTTGGCATGCGGTTGGCTAAGTATTACACAGACACATGCCCTGATTAAAACTCATTAAAACGATTTAGCACACTGAAGTCCACAGTCTGGGTCAAGCTGGTTTTTGGAAGAGAATGAGATTTGAGAGAGGGCAGTGAAGGACAGGTGAAAGTGTGAGCGGAAAATAAAACACTTAAAAGGTGTAGTGTCGGGGCGCTCCGGTGGTGTAGTGGATAGAGCGCGTACCATATCGGCTCCGGCCTTCGTTGCAGTGTTCGCCGGTTCGAATCTGACCCGTGGACCTTTACTGCAGGTCATCCCCCCCCCCCTCTCCCTCTCTCCCTGTCTCCCCATTTCAACTCTCTACTAATAAAGCTTGAAAATGCCAAAAAAATTATCTTTAAAGGGTGTAGTGTGTGGCATTTATACAGCAATAGCTACAACATTAACGGATTTGTACCGATAGATTGATTGCAATAAAAAGACAAGACGACGATTGCTGAGATAGTTGGCTGCTTTCCAATGTCTACAATGCATTTTTTATTATGCTTTACTCAAAGTACCGAATCAATCAAGGTGCATAAAAAAGGCCACTGTAGCTTCTGTTATTATTCTAAAGGGGTGGGGTTACCCAGGGAGCGTTGCATTCTAGAACTTTGTAGAACTTTCTTGATGATGTCATATTACACACTGCCCCTTTAACTCCCCATTTACCATTTACCACTCTTCCTTCAGCTAACATTGTAAGACTGGTGGAGCCGTGGCCATGATCTCATTATCTCCAATCCTAATAATCCAGGGATGAGTTTCGCTGGTGTGTCTGTCACTGTTTAGCTCGTGATCAATTCGTGTTGGATTTGTTTTGGTTTCGCCCAGCTGTCTTTCCATCTGTGGAAGCCGCGACATAATGTGTGCGCCTGTGGAGAACACACACACACACACACACACACACACACACACACACACACACACACACACACACACACACACACACACACACACACACACACACATACACACACATACACACACGGTTTCATGGTGAGGCTCCTTTAAAAAAAAAAAAACATGTCCCCCAATATACTGACGTCAGAACCCCAACCGCGATATCGAAGGGATGGCTGGTGCAATCTTCACCTCAGTTAGATCCATCAATTGCTTTAAATGTATTGCCATCACTGACTCCACCTTTGTTGTTCCTGTTATATCTAAAGTTATATCTATAATAGTTATAGCTATTCTACAACCATCTAATTCTCTGTATGTGTCTCTCTCTGCCTTCCCACAGTATCGTGGGTTACACACCAAAATGTATATCTCCTCATGAACCACTACCTGTCTGTACTGTGTCTGTACTGTGTGTGCATTTAATACTCAGCCTAGGCTCTGTAAACTGGTATGTAAACAAAGGCTATGAAAACATGACCTTTAGGCTGTGTATTTTTTTTTTTTTTTTTTTTTTGCAGACAGTACGAACAGGTAGTGGATCATGAGGAGATACTCACTGATTTTTAACAAAAAAAGTGATTTTGACATCAAGCGTTCTCCAGAATCACTGACTCCACACAACACCTTTAAACCTGCAGTGTGCAGAATTTTGGGTTTTATTTCCTAGCAGATTTTGTAGAAAGTAATTATAATATCCATAAGTACATTTAATTTAGTGCATAATAGCTGAAAAAAATGTTTTAAATTATTATTTTTTCCCTTAGAAAGGATCTCATATATGTCCATATTTCTGCATATTTTGGACCAAGGCCTAGTGCCGCCATCTTGAAAGTGTCATAGTTGGAATGTCATCAGGTGCATTGTTTAAAATGTAGAATTGTTCTTGTCCTTGAAGGCCACTGTAGCTTCTGTTATTATTCTAAAGGGGTGGGGTTACCCAGGGAGCGTTGCATTCGAGGACTTTGTAGAACTTTCTTGATGATGTCATATTACACACTGCACCTTTAATGTAATGTAAGAAATACATTTTATAACCATCTAATTCTCTGTATGTGTCTCTCTCTCTCTCTCTCTCTCTTTTCTCTCTCTCTCTCTCTCTCTCTCTCTCTCTCTGTCTTCTCAGTATCGTGGGACACACTGAGCCGTACACCAAACTCTGCTGTAAGGGATTCTGCATCGACATCCTCAAGAAGCTTTCACGAAACATCAAGTTCTCCTACGACCTCTACCTGGTCACCAACGGGAAGCACGGGAAGCTGG
>CM049410.1:26780000-26807500 GCA_026929865.2 Hyperoplus lanceolatus
GAGGATCATAAATTGCATGGCAACGTAGTTTTTTTTGTAATTTATTTTTTACTAAAAAAGAAATTAAGACATTTAAAAATATATGTTGTCGTTATTAAAAATAAAATATTAAATTCTGTTGTAGGTAATGCATAAAATGTATTCGTAACTAATAAAACACTTTACAAAATAACAAATAAGACTTACATTTGTATTCTGTGACTCCCTCCCAAAAGTTGCAGACGATGTGATTTTAAATGGCTTAAAACAACAACAAAAAACTTGTGTAGTAGTTACTAAATTAGTATTTAATGCATAAAAATGTAGTGGTGTAAATAAAAAAATAAATAAAAATATTAGTTACGAAAAAATATATATATATAGCCTATATGTAGTAAGTAATGAATAACTATAGACAGTAATGTATTGCAAATACGTCTAAAATTTGTATTTTTTAATTCTCCCTCCCAGGTGACACCCAGAAGCTGCAGACGGTGTGGCTGACAGGAATCTGCCGTAACGAGAAGAAGGAAGTGATGAGCAGTAAGCTGGACATAGACAACATGGCGGGCGTGTTCTACATGCTGCTGGTCGCCATGGGGCTCAGCCTGCTCGTCTTCGCCTGGGAACATCTGCTCTACTGGAAACTAAGGCACTCCGTCCGCCGGGCACACAGGCTGGACTTCATGTTGGGCATCAGCAGGGTGAGTATTTAAAGCTGCAGTGTGTAGAATGTTGGGTTTTATTTCCTAGAAGATTGTGTGGAAAGTAATTATAATATCCATAAGTACATTTAATTTAGTGCATAATAGCTGATTTTTTTTTTTTTAAGAATTATAATTTTTTCCCTTAGAAAGGGTCTCATATATGTCCATATTTCTCCATATCTTGGACCAAGGCCTAGTGTCCGTCATGTTGGAAGCGTCATAGTTGGAATGTCATCAGGAGCATTGTTTAAAATTTAGAATTGTTCTTGTCCTTGAAGGCCACTGTAGCTTCTGTTATTATTCTAAAGGGTTGGGGTTACCCAGGGAGCGTTGCATTCTAGAACGTTGTAGAACTTTCTTGATGATGTCATATTACACACTGCACCTTTAAATGTTATACTGTGTATGTGTGTGTGTGTGTGGGGGGGGGGGTGTGGGTGTGTGTGTGATTCAGCTCAAAAGTTTGTTACTATTAAAGTGTAGTCAGTCATACCGGAGAATGTTAGTTGTCAAAATATTTTTTGTCAAAATCAGTGAATATCTCCTCATGATCTGCACCTGCCCATACTATGTTCGGCGCGCGCTGAAAAAACATACATTGATAATAAATATGCTGCCTAGGCACTATAATTGGACATGTTGCTAGCTAGGGCGGCCCCCCTTTGTTTACACACCTATCGTTGCCTGTTTACAGAGCCTAGGCTGTGTATTAACACCAGATTCTGTTTCAGCTAACAAACAGTACAGTCAGGTCCCGGATTGAGAGGAGATATTCACTGATTTTGACAAAAAGTGATTTCGACAACAAACGTTCTCCAGAATCACTGACTCCACCTTTAAGTTATTATGTCACTTATTCATTCTATATAATGCACATTTAACCTATCTTCCATATTATAACATTTCGTCTTTGACATTTAAGAGGCCTTTGCAGCAACAAGGCCAGTACAGCTTGCCAAGACAATGTTTGGTGTATTGTTCATAAATCAAAGTTATAGCCGCGAGTTTGTTGTTATTATCAATAAAGTACAAGGATACAGTCTCCCTTTTATAGCATTTTTTTTTGGCATTTTTTATGCTTTATTGATAGTGTAGAGACAGAGTTGAAATGGGGCAGAGAGGGGAGTGACATGCCGAGAACGACCGCGGGCTGGAATGGAACCTGGGTCCGCTGCTGGCCGAGGCCCATAGGGGAGGGGGGGCACCCTACCAACTGAGTTGTGCTAAAGTTATAAAAATGTCAAACCTGAACCAAAACACTTTTTACAGTGTGGAGTTGGAGATAATGTAATAGTTATGGATGTGACGGCCTTGGTGCAGGAAAAATGAAGGCAGTCATAAAAGGGCTGCTATCTCCTTCTATCGTTGGTTAGACATCCTTTTGCTTAGACGCTCACAGCTCCCGGTACGTTGGTCTGTTTGGTTTCATAGACACATGTCTGCGACCGGAATAATATTACCTACATTTTGATTCAAGATTCAGCTTTATTTTGTCATTGTACATGTTACAGAACAACAATAATCTGTTTACAGTTATACCCCGCCAAGAGACATAGAGTGACAGTAACCAAACATGGGTGACAGGAGGGGTGAACTGAAGAGTCGTCAAGCGTGCGCTGCGCCCGTTATAATTTTGATAACGAAATTATCCATGTGGAGGTAGATTTGTACGAGTTATGTTATGCTATGTGGTGTAATATAATTTGTTTTAAAGGTGCTCTGAGGTACTTTTAGTTTGTTTTAATTCTAGCAGCCCCCTTTGGACTAAAGCGGTAGTGTTTTTACCACGCCAGCTGTTGTTCCTGGGTGAGCGTATACCCATGACAAAGGCATTAAGAAAAAACTATATAAAAATAGCATTCTTTTGCACTGATGGTCTCGTTTGCTGTTATATTGTAATTTATGATCATCAGAGGAAAAATGAGACTGTTTCAGAAATATTTTAAAAGCTCCTCGTAGCGACTTTGAGCCACAAAATAACTTTTCGGATACGGAATAATTGTAATGTTAGTCATGATCCATGAGGAATTGAATTTAAATTGTCCTATTATAAAAACCTTTCATTCATTTGTCAACACTAGTCACAGATTTGATTAAGTATTCCAAACATATATACAGACATAATTTGAAAGTAAAATATAGCAAGAGGGACAACAATGGAGAAGCTATTATGATAAGTGCTTGATCAGCAACTCACTCATTTATATGCCTGGGAGGTTTGTCTAAAATCAAGTTCTTCGCATTTCAAACCGTTACACAAAAATGAAGCTACCAGAAACAACAATGCCCCTGCGTTCCAATCCCCATACTTCCCTACTATTTACTATGCCAGAAAAAAAGATTTAGGATAGGACCCAATACATGCATGCCAATTGTAGTATGCCGAAAATACCAATAGCATTTTGGAGTATTCGTTTTTATTCTTGACAATCTTCCTTATATGATTTTTTTCTCTCTCCGGTGGCCCTAAAACTCTTCTGTCCTTTAGTATGTATCCATCCATCCATCCATCTTCTTCTACCGCTTGTCCCGTTAGGGGTCGCGGGGGGGCTGGAGCCAATCCCAGCTGCATTGGGCGAGGGCAGGGTACACCCTGGACAGTTCGCCAGTCCATCGCAGGGCCACATATAGGGACAGACAACCATTCACACTCACATTCACACCTATGGTCAATTTATAGAATCCAATCAACCTATCCCCATTTTTAGTATGTAGTGTAGCATAAAGAAAAAGGATGTGATTTGGAACGCAGGGTGAATGTGTATATGCAAGCACAGCTTTCTATATTATAGTTGTCACCTCATTTGCTTAGTAAGATGATAGAAATTTTTCCGAAATTGGCTAAATTTATCTTTGTTACTGTGGCGAAATATGACTGAAAACCTTTTGGAGTTCAGTAGAGTGTTGGTTCATTTCAAGAATGTGATGAGATATAAAGGTAGAGTCAGTGATTCTGGAGAACGCTTGTTGTCAAAATCACTTTTTGTCAAAATCAGTGAATATATCGTTACAATCCGTACTGTGTGTGTGCTGAAGGAAAAAAAGTCCAGTGTTATTACAAAGCCTAGGCTCTGTAAACGGGCATGTTGTTGGCTATGGTGGGCCCCCTTTGTTTACATACCAGTTTACAGAGCCTAGACAGGGTGGTGGTGCCGAGACCTGCACACACAGTACGGACAGGTAGTGGATCATGAGGAGATATTCACTGAGTTTGACCAATTTTTTTGTTTAAATGTCTCCAGAATCACTGACTCCACCTTTATCATGTATTATTTATTATTATAATATTCTTTTCCCTAATCGCTGGCTGCACCTTTAAATCCTATAATTCCACTCTTCTGTGACTACAAGACTATTATGACGAATGTACCTTTTTTTTAAATAACTTAATTTGTGTTTTTATATGGTGCAAATGAGTGTTTGGGTAACACTTTATAATAACTATCCGTTGTAACTCGTTAATAGATCATTAGTAAACTCTTAATTAATGATTATTAATGATTTGTTAAGTGTTTGTTAGCAGTTTGTTAAGGATTTATAACAATGGTAGATAGTTAATAGCTTAATAATTGAATCAGTTCATCTGGGACGAGGCTGAAATAGGCTATAGACTATACACAGTGCATGGGCAACTGAGGGCAGCCCCATTTTCAAATATTTTTAAGTAAACTCAATACACACTGTGCATGCCATAGACTTGAACGTGACGTGATCAGTTAATCTCGGATTACCTCCCAGATGAAACTGATTCAATTATTAAGATATTAACTATCTACCATTGTTATAAATCCTTAACAAACTGCTTACAAACACTTAACAAATCATTAATAATTATTAATTAAGAGTTTACTAATGATCTATTAACGAGTTACAACGGATAGTTATTATAAAGTGTTACCAGTGTTGGTGTATGTTGTTAATAGATAAAAAATAATCAACAGCAAACACATTGTGAAAAAAAGAATCCTAATCCCCCCCTTCTCTCTCTCTCTACAGGGCATCTACAGCTGCTTCAACGGGGTCGAGGGCAGCGACCGAAACGGCAGCATGCCTAGCCCGGACGTCACCACCAACTACACCCAAGCTAACATGCTCAAGATGCTACAGACCGCTAAAGACATGGTGTCAACCGCCCGCGTAGAAAACTCTCTCGACAACGCCACCAAAACAATCGAAAGCTGGAGTCGTCGTGGAGGGGATGTTAGCGTTCGAACCGGGCTTTCTCCGCGAGTCCTCACCACTGATTTAGCACATAGCCGCTTGCCCTATATCTCGAGCATTTCGGACAACCACCACTCGCCCTATCCGCAACGGGCCCTCACACCCTCGTTCCCACTGCACTACACGGACACTTCCAACCAGCCCCTCCTGGATAAAAACAGGGTGGTGGTGCCGAGACCGGCCCCGCTACGATACACGCTACCGACGCGAAACAACCAGCATATTTTCGAGAGGACCCTTCCCATATCGAGTTTGAGCAGCCCTCATATCCCCATCAGAGAGCCGGCTACCTCTGCGACGGTTAACCCACATCACCATGGCGGCAGGCTGTATGTGGAAAACCCGGCAGCAAGGCATCCAACGTCTCCGTTTGTACCGTACAGGTGAAGCAGCGTTCTGTTATGAATAATACGAATAATTATACATTTAATTTGTTAAGCACTTATCATTGTTAAATTGAATCATCCATAAAGTGTCATTTGGTCTAACATGATACTAAAGGTTAATACTAGACTGTATACAAGGAAGTCAAGTTGAGTTGAGTTTAATTGTAGTGCACCTCAGATCTGGAATAATAACCTTCCAGATGACATTAGACATGCCCAGATTCTGACTGCTTTTAAAGGAATTGTTCAACCTTGTTTGCCTCACTCTCTCGCTCAAGAAAAGGCGACAGAAACCATTCCCGTAACTGTGTGTGCATTTTTGATATAGAAATGTACAAAGGTTAGCTTAGCTCAAACACTAGTTGTCAAGGGGAGCAAGCTAACCTGGATGCGCTACTTTTTTTCCCATTTCTAGATAAAAAAATGCACACAGTTACAGGAACGGTTGTGCCGGAGACGAAAAGAAAAAAAGTTAAAATGTTGAACTTTGTCAATGCTAAAAAAAGATATATTATTAACATAGCCTATTTCATCTTGTAATTTAGCTTTTTAAATAGTGTTTTATTCGACTGTATACGTTATTGTTTGATTGATGTTTTATTATGAAGCTTTTTGAGTTGCCTTTGTCTGCCAAAATGTTCTCTACAAATAAACTTCCCTCTCTTTGTTTTCCAGGGAGTTCCAGGTTCCCGATATCTACCTGGAACACAAAGGTCCTCTACGCAGGAAGCTAAGCTATCCGCCCGACTGCGTTAGCCGGCGCCGCCGGTCCCACAGCTACGTGTTCGACGCCGCGGACCCTCGAGTTCGAGTGGATTACGACGAACCCCGACCTTGCCTCGCCGAGCTGAGAGCCAACCACCTCTTAAACAACCACGCACACGCACACGCACACGCACACGCACACGCACACACACACGCCCCACCGCCGCCCCCCGTCTCTGCTGCTGCGATGTCCTGCACTCCTGGACACTACCCGGGCACTAGCGCTAGTTGTAGCTCCTGTATGAAGTCTTATTTGGAGCCGGAAATGGATGATATACCTTTGCTAGGAAAGGACAAACTAAACCGTCGCGCCTCTTTCTTAAAAGCTACTTGGGGCAATGATAGAATCCACCAAGTCGACGAAACCAAGCCGTCGACATCCGCACCTCCCTCCGCTAGAGTAGACATGCCTGATTTGTTTCCCAGGGCGGTAGTAGCCAACCCCAAGCCCCACAAGTTGTATGGAAGTCTGGGGCACAATTTGTCCTGCTACCCCTTGTCCGCGGAGCCAGCGTACTTGGATCCCGCGCATATGAACTCGTACCCTTACAAGCAAAAGCTGAAGTACTCGGAATCAACCAGGCTTCCATCGTACAGGGAGGCCATATTGCAAAATGCGGCCGCACTACGTCGATCGTCGTCCACAGTGGTGCATAGACACTACTCAACGTACCTGAACTCTTACACGGACTTACCGGTGTACGTGGGACCCATGGCGCAAGGGGCACCCCAATTTTATGACAATTCCAAGGACATGTGCCATCTTTTTCCCTGTACAAGCCACTGCCCGGATAGCCGTATGAGTATGACTGACAACCGGCCCGTGGTTTATCATCACAACAACATGTTCGGGCATCACTACGACGGGACAACGAAGAGGGAAGAAGCAGGACCTAGTGGTAGCAGGGAGAGAAGGCAGGTACTGGTTGCGCGGCGAATCAACAGTCCCTATGTGCCAAAGCCGTGGGGCCGAGTATCCAGCCTGGAATCTGAAGTGTGAAGGAACTATCTGTAATCTTTAATGGACTTCGAATAGCACTGAGATTTCATTGGATATGGACCTGTTATGCAATGACAATAAAGATTATATTCTATTCTAGGTTTTAAAAACTCTTGAAGAGATGCCTGCGGGGGCGGGGGGGGGGGGGGAGGAGGAGGGGGGGGGGGGGGGGGGGAGGGGGAGGAGGGGGGGTTCACTCCAAATTAGCCTCCGGATAAAGGGGGAGTCAGTGATTCTGGAGAATGCTCTGTTGTCGAAATCACTTTTTGTCGAAATCGGGGAATATCGTTTTTTCATGATTCGCTACCTGTCTGTACTGTGTACGCACTGAAAAGAAATGGGGGGTTAATACACAGCCTAGGCTCTGTAAACTGGTAAGTATGTTAGTAGGTTATTTGGGGTTCCCCATTTCAAGCGTATAGTGAAAGTAATCTTCGATGATATGATAATGTTGTTTGAACAAACTAAACAAAACTAAGACAACATTTTAAGTCAGAAACTTGTTCATTTACAGAGCCTAGGCTGTGTATCAACACTGGATCTTCTGTAAAAGCACAAACAATACGTACAGGTAGCAGATCGTGAGGAGAAAAATTCTGACAACAAGCGTTCTCCAGCATCACTTTCTCCACCTTTTTAAAGCAAAAACTTTAAACTCTACACCAACAGTGTGTTTGAGAGCGTTGACTCTCAAACATCAGTGCAATAATATCTCGGGCAGCGAGCGACATGTAAAGGAAAAATACACCGACGAAGCAAAACTACTGCTGGGGACTTTGTAAGCCAAACGTAAAATAATATTTATGAAAGATATGAAAAAAGTGTTTAATACATAATAATTTAACCTGTTGATTGTTATTTAAAGGTGCTCCGAGGAACTTTAATTTTGTGTTAATTCTAGCGCCCCCCTTTGGACAAAAGCGGTAGTGTTTTTTACCACGCCAGCTGTTGTTCCTGGATGAGCGTATACCCATGACAAAGGCATTATGAAAAACTATATAAAAAATAGCATTCTTTGCACTGATGGTCTCGTTTGCTGTTACATGTCATTAATGATAATCGGAGGAAAAATGAGACTGTTTCAGAAATATTTAAAAGTTCCTCGTAGCTACTTTAAAGGATTTTAAAATGGTGTGTTGCTATGTGAAAGAAATATGGGAGACGATATATACTGTAGCCTCTCGATCTGATAACAAATTAAGACATTTTTTTTTTCTCATTTTTTTTCAAAATCATTTCAATATACCCACTATGCCAATTGAAAGATGACCTGTTAAAGGTGCACTATGTAACTTTGTGTGTATCAGAGAGAAGTGAACATTTTCTAAGGTATATTCTCCATAACTGAATAAACAAACTTTCCTCACAGGAAAAATGTGATCCCTGGAATGCTGTTTGAAGTTAGAAAAAGCTTCCTGAAAAGTTACTGTTTCACTGTTGTTGTTTACAGCAGCAGGGCCCACAGTATGGTTTACTAAACATATTCTAGTCTCCAGGTTCCTCAAAATGAATGTTTTCTTGATGTATGATGATAGAATTATTCAAAACTAAGAATTACATGTAGGGAAAATGTGTTTTATAAACTAACTGCAGGCTCTGTGAATGTAAACAAATCCCCCTCCTCTGAAACTGCATAGTGCACCTTTGAGATAATGTCATGAGCAAACCACGGATATATATTCTGTACATTTTTTAAAAAATCCCCGGCCTTGGGTGCAGAGCTAAGCCTACTGCTCCACCCCATTGGTAATTAATATAATGTCACTGGGATTTAACAGGGGAAAAATCATATATTATAAGACAAAAATATATATATATATATATCACATGTATTTCAATTGTTACAGTCCCCCTTTAATAATAAAGATCAAGGTCTTTCTCAAGGGCCTTTTGGTATCATTTGTGATCTGAATCTGTATGTCCTGCCACGCCCCACACACTGACACACAGTATAATGAATGTGGCTCCTTGACTTTTCACTTTATCTCACACACAATCTATCATATTAATTTGCCAGCCCGGGACAGAGGGGATGATTATGTGAATAAGGTATATGTTTCCCAGTTCAAATTGAGTGTCTTGGATTCTGACCTTGGCCTGCTGTGTGTGTGTGTGTGTGTGTGTGTGTGTGTGTGTGTGTGTGTGTGTGTGTGTGTGTGTGTGTGTGTGTGTGTGTGTGTGTGTGTGTGTGTGTGTGTGTGTGTGTGTGTGTGTGTGTGTGTGTGCCAGTAAAAGTGCCTTCAACCGTTAAAATGAAATAGTCGACAGTGAACTGATAGAGATGAAACTGATCCCATTATTAACGTATGCATATTTAAAATCATAAAAATAGACCTTCCAATGATGTATTATGTAATATAGATAAGGAATTCTGAATATTTACAACAACACTGTCGGTGCATCTACATGAGGTAAAGCCTTCAGTGATGGCACATGGATTTTATACCTTCTGCTGTACGTCCAGGTTTTTTTCTTAGCAGTAGAATCAACAACTGAAACATTTCTTGAGCTCTAATTGGGGATTTTTCTGAGCTCCTGCACCAGTGTCAGGGAGAGGGGGGGACACCAGTTTGTAAACGCTGCCATACTGAGAAATACAGAGAGAGTTTTGTTGAGCTGATAATAGGCTTAATCATCTTTGTGTCAACTCATTTGGCGGTTGATTGAATGTAACAAGACCTTCATTTTTATATGAAAAAGTTACGCACTGTAGCTTTACTATTCACAGCAGTATAATTGCCTGCAGGGATTCTTTGGCACCACACTGGACATATAAAACTATTACCCTTGATTAGTTATTGCACATTAGCAAGCAATGGGGAGCGCCCATTATGGACCAATATCGTGCTGTGAAACATATTAATTTTGTGAGCATACTGTTAATGACATTAAAATAATTTACCTGGAAGGGGCCGCCCTTAGCTCAGTTGGTAGGGCGTCTCCCCCATGGGCCTCGGCCAGCAGCGGACCCGGGTTCGATTCCAACCCGCGGTCGTTCTCTGCATGTCACTCCCCTCTCTGCCCCATTTCAACTCTGTCTCTACACTGTCAACAAAGCAAAAAAATGCCAAAAAAAAATCTTAAAAAAACCTACATAGTTATTGATGTTACGAAAAGCAAAGGTATGTTTTAAAGGGCTTTAAGAATTACAATAGCCTCTATCTTCAATATTTCTTGTTTTTCTTGCACATGTATTAAAGGTACAGTGTGTAATATAGAGTATTTTGATGTCTACTAGAGTTTAAAGTTCTAGATTGCAACGCTCCTAGCTACCCCTCTCTTTCGAATTTATTTAATTTTTTTTTTACTCAAAAATGACATAGGTTTGACAGTCGTTTTTCCCACACTCGAAACATTTACTTGTATAGGCTTAAGTGATACCAGTGATTTTGACAAAGGTGAAAAAAGGAAGGGATTAAGATCTTCACGGAACTGCCATCTTCTGTCCATCTAAATAGCTCATTTGGTAAGATCACTGCCCCAGTGACCCAAAGGTTTGGTGTTCAAAACTTTATCTGGACAATTAGTATTTTTCCAGTCAAATACACAAATCAAAGGAGAAATAAAAGCGCCTGGGGAGATGTATCTGCTGTGAAGGGGGTGTGTGTGGTGGAGCATTTAGTCCTTTCAGAGCCAGGGAGCGATTTAGCCATGCGGTCACTGGTTCAAATCCCGCTGGGTTCCTACAAAACCTAGAATTGTGTTTCTCAAAGTGCGGCGGAATAGTAATTTCCAATGTACAGTGTCATAATTGTTAACACTGCTGCTGCATCATGAGTAGTGAGTCCTACAAAAACCACACACCAAAAGTTTTTTTTTTTTTTAACCTTTATTTCTACAGGTAAATCCCATTGAGACCGAAGACTCTTTTTCAAGGGAGACTTGTTTTCCTTTCCCACGTTACCATTCACACACACATTCGTACACCGATAGCAGCAGGCTAACTATCGACGTTCACACAAGGCAAGGTGAGTTAAGTGTCTTGCCCAAGGACACAACAACTATGAAACAGGTGACAGGGCGGGGATCGAACCTCCAACCCTTTGATCATTGGCCAACCTGCTCTACCACCTGAGCCACAGTCGCCCCAATGTGCAGAAAGTTTTGAACAATACAGTAGAATACTTATTATTATTATTATTATTATTATTATTATTATTATTATTATTATTATTATTATTATTATTATTATTATTATTTAAATGCAATACAGAATGCCTCAGTGCCTTACTGATTTATATTCCATTAGATTTGCATCACTGGGAGTTAGTTGGCTTTTCCTTAACTGTGAAGGGGGCAGTGGTGGCGCATTCGGTCCTTTCGGGGCCAGTCAGCTATTCAACCAAGTGGTCACTGGTTCAAATCCCGCAGACTAGATAATACCTCGTCGGGGGGATGAGTTTCTCTCCCTCTCCCTGGGCAATTTTAAGGGTTTTACTTGAAAGTTTATAACAGCTTAAAAGGTAAACGTTTGCGATGATGTGTAAAACTTAGGCTAAATTTTTTGGTGTTATTTTCCTTTACAAACTGCACCTTTAAAGCTGGGGTGGAGGATTTGGGGAGAAAATGGCAGTTGGGGATAGAAATTCAAATCCAAATACCTCAACCGCTCCACTTGTTCTCTTTGGTCCCTCCCCTATGGTCCCTCCCTGATACGCTCTAGTCTACACCAACAAAGTCGCACCAAAGTGAATGGACAGTCCCAACAGCCAATAAGAACAGAGAATCGGAGCCTCTCTCTGATTGGTCAAAGTGTACAGCTCACGTTAATTTTGACCAATCAGAAATCACATACCCCAGCTGTATAATAACTGTGTCTTTAACTTTTACTCTTGCTCTAGTAGCCTCAACAATATGGACACTAATTGGACAGTCCTCGTAAAAAGCTACAATGTTAAGTAGATAGCCGTGTAACTTTCCAGCTGACTTTTAATATAATTTGAAGGTTAATTTCCGGGTTAAATTGCCCTGAGTAGTTTCATCACAGCATGGCGCCCCTATTAACCTGAGCCCTCTCACTGTTATCACTAAGCAATGAGCCCTCTCTAGCATATGTGAAAAATTCCCTTGATATAATTCCCGCATAATTGGGCAATTGAGAGATTAATTTAAATGCCGCAAGCGCTTAATAACTGTGAGAACAGACTCTAAACTGATTTCTAAAGCCTGTAAAATAATATCTTGTGTTGAAGAATATATATGAGCTATTTCTCAGTGCAAGCAAACCAATCTTAATTTCTTTCCAAACAATAATTATAGACTTGTTACGGGGATCTGTGTGCTTTGTAACGTGACAAATTAATTCTCTCTCTCTCTTTCCCCCCTCTCTCTCTCTCTGTCTCTCTCTCTCTCTCTCTCTCTCTCTCTCTCTCTCTCTCTCTCTCTCTGTCTCTCTCTCTCACAAAAAAAGTATAGGCACAGAAACACAAGCCATGCAAGGCGATTCATTATACTTGTACCATGGCAAGGCAAGTTTATTTCTATAGCGCAATTCAGACACAAGGCCATTCAAAGTGCTTTACAGGGGGCATGAAATACATCAAGATTAAAATACATCAAGTGTAGAATAAGTGTGACGTAGTGAACATTGAAATAATTTGGAAACGTGATCAGGAGTTTGCCAGTCGTATTGGCAAACAACTTGCCCAACGGAAACCAATAGTGTGTGTGATGGAAGTTCTGTTAAGGTTGGGGGTCAACTCAGGTGGAAGAATATTTCAGGAGACTTGGATGAATTATGAAGCAATATTTATTACAGACTTGGCCAAGGAGAACCGGACTGCAACTCTGTGTATTAACCTTGTGCTGTGTGTGTGTGTGTGTGTGTGTGTGTGTGTGTGTGTGTGTGTGTGTGTGTGTGTGTGTGTGTGTGTGTGTGTGTGTGTGTGTGTGTGTGTGTGTGTGTGTGTGTGTATTAACCTTGCGCTATCTCTAACACCTCCCCGGCTCAGGCACCAAGCGGACCAATGTTTTGGTTCAGAGCTGACAGACACACAAGATAGGCATATATGACCTATTCATCTTTCCCATTAATATTACAAATAAAGACCCAAAATTCCCTCGCAGTGTGTATCATAACATGTCTTAATAAAACGCAAAGAGCTCTTCAGAAAACATCTGAATCCCACCCATGCATGTTTACTTATGCAGCCATTTACAAAATGTCCTTTTTTACTCATTTATGCATTTTAGTGAAAAATCAACCCAGCCATCTTTATCATATTTCGGTGGCCAAATCCAGACAGCTACCGTACAATATCCAGGTTGTTCTAAGTTGATTTTACAGAAATTACAACCCTCATATCAGCATATTTCTTTGTTCCACATGAGGACTTCTAAGCCCAATTGCCCGTAGAAAACTGCTACAACAGCTGTAATGTTTATTGAAAATTACACCATCTGGGCCGATCTAAGCGAAAATATAACAACTACAGTATTTCTACACAGCAAAACAGCTGACTCTATACACTACACAAAAAATAATATAATTCAATTGTATGGTCGTATATTGTGCAGTTCTGGCCAATCTAAAGCACATGTAACAAGCCAAATGTTCGGCACAGGTGACATCTGAGTTTAAAGATTCCTGACAAAAAAAATAAAAAAAGTTTATACCATTCAACATTTTCAAATGATCTATGAGCCTTTTTCTTTACTGAAACATTGTGCACACTAATGGATGGACGTATTTGACCAATGTGCATTTTATTTGCCTCTCAGAACAACAATGGTGATGTTTAGGTAACAAGAAAATCGAAAAATGTACCAGTGCTTTAAAAAACTTTTTTGGCGTGCCATTATTCGCCTTAAAAGCATCAGTGTCACAGCAATTGAACGCCATTTAAACCTGCAGTGTGTAGAATTTTGAGTTTTATTTCCTAGCAGATTCTGTAGAAAGTAATTATAATATCCATAAATACATTTAATTTAGTGCATAATAGCTGAAAAAAAAGTTTTGAATTATTTTTTTTTCCCTTAGAAAGGGTCTCATATATGTCCATATTTCTGCATATTTTGGACCAAGGCCTAGTGCCGCCATCTTGAAAGTGTCATAGTTGGAATGTCATCAGGTGCATTGTTTAAAATTTAGAATTGTTCTTGTCCTTGAAGGCCCCTGTAGCTTCTGTTATTATTCGAAAGGGGTGGGGTTACCCAGGGAGCGTTGCATTCTAGAACTTTGTAGAACTTTCCTGATGATGTCATATTACACACTGCACCTTTAAAGGTCACATATTATGCTAAATGCACTTTTTAAATGTGTTCTAACATATCCATGGGTCCACGGTGTGCCTAGAGACTGCCAAAATATTTAAAAAGATAACAATCTCTCCTTTTCTCACTCTCCCCCTTTCTGAACCCCCCCCCCCCAATATACTCCAGTCAGAATTCTCCTCGTTTCTGACCTCACAAACTGGAAAGCCAGAAGCTTCCACTGTGCGGCCCACACCCCTATTTCTTATTGGTCCATGGCCCTGACAGACAGACAGAGGGCGAGGCCTATCTGGCTTCGCTTCCGGACAGGGGGTGGGGGGAGGGCTAACCCTAACCCTAAACCTAACCCTATCCCTAACCCTAACCCCAACCCCAACCCTGAGCGCTAACCCTAACCGTAACCCTAACCCTAACCCTAACCCTTACCCTAACCCTTACCCTAACCCTAACCCACTAACCCTAACCCTAACCCTAACCCTAACCCTAGCCCAACCCTAACCCTAACCCTAACCCTAACCCAACCCTTACACTAACCCTAACCCTAACCCTAACCCAACCCTCACACTAACCCTAACCCAACCCTTGCATTAATCCTAACCTTAACCCTAACCCAACCCTTACACTAACCCTAACCCTAACCCTAAACCTAACCCTAACCCTAACCCTAACCCTAGCCCAACCCTTACACTAACCCAACCCTTATACTAACCCTAACCCTAACCCTAACCCAACCCTAACCATAAACCTAACCCTAACCCTAACCCAACCCTTACACTAAACCAACCCTTACACTGACCCTAACCCTAACCCTAACCCTAACCCTAACCCTAACCCTAACCCTAACCCTAACCCTAACCCTAACCCAACCCTTACACTAACCCAACCCTTACACTAACCCTAACCCAACCCTTACCCTAACCCTAACCCTTACCCTAACCCTAACCCAACCCTTACACTAACCCTAACCCTCTTTAGGGGACAGATATTGCGCAATTCCGCTTTCGATTCCAGACCATTAACTCCGCCCACGGGGCTCAGAAAATTACAAAAATCCCACCTAAATTAACAGCGCGCCGTGCCGGATTTTTTGACACCAAGCTCGCCCGGATCCGATGACAAAAGTGCAACGGCCGTTTCGGCACAAACACCAGGTGGCACATGACCAAAAGTTGAATGGGAATGGTGAGAATGTGGAATCTTCCACATTCTCACCTAAACCCATTCAGTGTCTTTTCACGTCGACCTCTCGGCCCACGGGCCCCCCAGCTGCTCCCTGATAGGCCCTACCCCCATTTCCCAGCCACGCCAGTTCCAACGGTGCCACCCCAGTCTCTACGACGGGAGTGGTTGTAACCTCACAAGCTGCCTTGAAAGACGCTTTTATTCAATACGACATTACCATGTCCCTCCTTTTAACAGGGATGTCCCACGGACTCGGTCTAGATGTCTACTTTCTCGTCAGGAGGGGCCTTTTGATGGACACCTGAACTGAGCATGTGGAGATATATCTGGGAGAAAGACCCTTATGCTTTAAAGTGAGCACTTCGAAGTTACATGCACAAATAGGCGAGAATATGGAATGCTTCCAAGTTACATGCAAATAGCGAGAATATGGAATGCTTCAAGTGGACAAATAGCGAGAATATGAATGCTTCCAAAGACGCACTTCTGATTCTCACTGTCCATAATCTGGAAGCACCAGCGCCATATCCACTGGGCGGGAATGTGGAATGTGGAATGTTCCATAATCTGAGCTGCCAAGTCTAACCTCTTCCAAATTATGCACAAATAGCGAGAATGTGGAAGGCTTCCAAATTATGGACAAATAGCGAGAATATGGAATGCTTCCAAATTGGACAAATAAGCGAGAATATGGAATGCTTCCAAAGAGCGCACTTCCAGAATTCTCTGTCCATAATCTGGAAGCAGCGCCATATCCCACTGGCGGGAATGTGGAATGTGGAATCATCCATAATCTGGAAGCTGCCCCAAATCTAACCTTTTCACTGGCGAGAATGTGGAATGTGGAATCATCCATAATCTGGAAGCAGCCTATATCCACTGGCGGAGTAACTGGAATGTGGAATCATCCATAATCTGGAAGCCCTACATCCTACTGAGCGGGAATGTGTGAATGTGGAATCATCCATAAATCTGGAAGCAGCCCCATGTCCCACTGGCGGGAATGTGGAATGTGGAATCATCCATAATCTGGAAACCGCCCTACATCCTACTGGCGGGGAATGTGGAATGTGGAATCATCCATAATCTGGAAGCTGCCCCAAGTCTAACCTTTTCTGCTGGGCGAGAATGTGGAATGTGGAATCATCCATAATCTGGAAGCAGCCTACATCCCACTGGCGGGAATGTGGAATCATCCATAATCTGGAAGCAGCCCCATATCCCACTGGCGGGGAATGTGGAATGTGGAATCGTAAATCGGAAGCAGCCCTACATCCCACTGGCGGGAATGTGGAATGTGGAATCATCCATAATCTGGAAGCAGCCCCATATCCTACTGGCGGGAATGTGGAATGTGGAATCATCCTTAATCTGGGAAATACCCAAGTCTAACCTTTTCTGAGAATGTGGAAGGGTGGAGTCTTCCACACTCTGGACACAAGTCTAGCTACGAGGTGGCAATAATGGTGACAAAGCAGGCATTTTGCTAATTTTGTGCTACAGCACACAACCTGGTAAAAACCATTAGAAGAACTCAAGGCGATGGATCGAACATAGCTATGTTACTTTAACAATCATTGGTGCTGAAATGAAGAAGACATCATTTCCATTCAGGTATTCAGAGCTTTGAGCTCTTTCTTTATTTATTGCCTGGACACTTCCAGTTGAGTGTGGGTTGATGGAAGGTAAATATAAGCCAGGAGGATGGAGGATGGAGGGAGTGGTTTTCTGGGGAGAAGACAGGACACAGGCAACATAAAATCAGGAGGGCAGGAGGAGAATGCAGTTCTCAAATTCTTGAGGATTCATTACAGGAAATACTACATCTTTGGAGTGGACCTAAGGATGGATGACTTGGGAAAATAGTGGACTACATTCAGTGCATGTGATAAACCAAGCAGCCAGTACAAAAATATGTGACATGGATTATGTTTATAAATCTTGCCTTTGGATTGGGCACTTTATAGATCTCATTATCAGGGTGAATGAGCATTCTCCTTTCTGCTTGGACTTGTATAGAGGACAGGGCTGGCAACCAAAGATAAAGCTGCCTGCATAAATTAGAGCTTAATCAGTTAGATGACTAGCCATGCACTTTGCCCTTATCTCAGGTGTGGAAAATCTGCCTTGGAGGCCTGAAAACTTCAATTCAGATGGTGTAAAATCTGGAAGCGAGGCAGTCTTCCAAATTCCTATCTATTGCACTAGCATTGTAGCTAGTTAGCATCGTTTCAAACGCTGGCAAAAGTCACAGCCAAAACATCATCACCACATCTTTAGTGTCCAAGGGAAACGTGACTAATACATGTCAGGGTGACCCATGTTGACTTACCTGCACATCTTTTTACTGCAGTCCATGAAGAGAGCTGAGGAGGGAGCGTACCGTGTGTGCGTCTGCCTAGCTCGTATTTTCCACAGCGAATAGGCTGACTTCCTGTTGACACAGGAAGTTCAATACTTGACCTCTGGCAAAAGGTGACAATGTGGAAGATTCCACATTTCACCTGTAGGCAGTCCAATTTCAGCTCCTGCTTCCAATTTGTATACTAATAAGTGAGAATATGGAATGCTTCAAGTTATGCAAATAGCGAGAATATGGAATGCTTCCAAAGACGCACTTCAAGTTCTCACTGTCCATAATCTGGAAGCAGCTCCATATCCCACTGAATGGGAATGTGGAATGTGGAATGTTCCATAATCTGGAAGCTGCCCCAAGTCTAACCTCTTCCAAATTATGGACAAATAGCGAGAATATGGAAGGCTTCCAAATTACGGACAAATAGCGAGAATATGGAATGCTTCCAAATTATGGACAAATAGCGAGAATATGGAATGCTTCCAAAAGACGCACTTCCAAGTTCTCACTGTCCATAATCTGGAAGCAGCGCCATATCCCACTGGCGGGAATGTGGAATGTGGAATGTTCCATAATCTGGAAGCTGCCCCAAGTCTAACCTCTTTCCAAATTATGGATGAAATAGCGAGAATATGGAAGGCTTCCAAATTCTGGGACAAATAGCGAGAATACTTGGAATGCACTGGCCGTAATCTGGAAACTGCCTAAATCTAACCCCTTGGAAATTACGGACAAATAGCGAGAATATGGAATGCTTCCAAAGTCCGTACTTCATCATTTGGAAGTACCGATTTTGGAGTCATCCATATTCTGAAACTAGTTAAAATCTTCCCTTCCCCGCATTACTTGAGTACAAGTCACATACCTTTTACCAAAAACATTTATTGCCATTGTCATCAACACAGGCCTCGAGCTTGGTCCTTATCCCTCTGTAAACCAAAAAATATGGGCAAGCATAAGCAGTCTCTGTCTCTTAAAGAAAAAAGGGCATGTTGAGTGCATTATATTTTTTAAACGACTTTGAACTTAGCATGGACAGTGAATGATTTACTGATTTAAACTGTGAAGCCATACTGGTACAAACAGCTCTGAAACCTTCAGAGCCCCTTCCCCATGCTTGGTGCCCAAATGTTTCTCTCACTTGGGACAAATTGTTATCACTGAACCTAAAGTGAAAGTACATGACATGCTGTACAATAAATCAAGTGTCACAAAGGCAGGGATCAGCAGTGGCAGCGAACTGGCTCCAACAGGATGGAATGTACGGGGGTTAGCTCTCAGCTGGATTTCTCTCTGCCCCCACCACCTTGTTGGACTTCTCCAAGGCCTTCTTAGCCTCACTTCCAATTGGCTGGAAAGAAGCCACAGACAGTTTGGCTTCAAGAGTGGGGTTAGGCTCATGGGGCGCCCTAACGGAGTGGGATCGGCGACAGAGTACCCGGGTGGAGGTTCGGCTCCCTCTGTACGACGGAAGAGTTTGTTTTGGTCCGACTGGGTGGGGGCAGTGTAAGAGAAGAGAGGTGTCCAAAACATGAAAAGCTGCATCAAACTTGAGTACAAGAAATTGAACATCCGTGTCCACTTACCATCTCACGTCAAAACTAGTCACGAAGATGTGCTTCCTGGGGGAGAATGAATGGGATTAGGTGTGCGAATGAAGCACGCGATCTGCTTCCAAATTCCTATCTATTGCACTAGCATTAGCCCGCTAGTTAGCATCGTTTCAAACGCTGGCAAAAGTCAAAACCAAACGAATAAATACACCCATCTTTTGTGTAAATGGAAGCGTGACTATTGTGTGGGGTGACCCATGTTGACTTACCTGCACTGTCTTTTTACTGCAGTCTATGAAGAGCGCTGAGGAGGAGCGTGCCGTGTGTGCGTCTGCCTAGCGCGTATTTTCCCGCTGAATAGGCTGACTTCCTGTTGACACAGGAAGTTCTATACTTGACCTCTGGCAAAAGGTGACAATGTGGAAGATTCCACATTTTCGCCTGTGAGCGATTCCACGTTTCAACTCCTGCTTCCAATTTGCATACTAATAAGTGAGAATATGGAAGGCTTCCAAAAAACGCACTTCCAAATCCGGACTGTCCATAATCTGGAAGCTGTCCCATATCCCACTGGTGGGAATGTGGAATGTGGAATGTTCCATAATCTGGAAGCTGCCCGAAGTCTAACCTTTTCACTGGCGAGAATGTGGAATGTGGAATCATCCTGTCTGGAAGCTGCCCCAAGTCTAACCTCTTCAAGTGGACAAATAGCGAGAATATGGAAGGCTTCCAAATTATGGACAATTAGTGAGAATATGGAAGGCTTCCAAATTATGGACAAATAGCAAGAATATGGAATGCACTGTCCGTAATCTGGAAGCTGCCCCAAGTCTAACCTCTTCCAAATTATGGACAAATAGCGAGAATATGGAAGGCTTCCAAATTACGGACAAATAGCGAGAATATGGAATGCTTCCAAATTATGGACAAATAGCGAGAATATGGAATGCACTGTCCGTAATCTGGAAGATGCCCCAAGTCTAACCCCTTCCAAATTATGGACAAATAGCGAGAATATGAGATGGCACGAATTCCCACTGTCCATAATCTGGAAGCTGCCCCAAATCTAACCCCTTCCAAATCACGCACAACCAGCCGAGGACACTGTTCTTGTTTCCAAGTTAACTTTATTCGATCACAACAGGTCGAAAACAGGTCGACAACCAACACAGGCCCTGACATCACATCACATCACGTCATCACGTCACATCGACATCAGGATTGTCCTAAACCATCCGGCGCGGCCGGTCCTGCGGCGCGTCGGGGGACTCGCGTCCTCCGCGACCTCGTTGGAGGTCTCCGACTCCGGACGCCGCCAGAGGCGCCGTACGGTGAGGCACGCGATGGCAGCGGTGAGCGCGGCCGCGAGCACGGCCCCCGTCATGGCTCCTGCGATCTTTGCCACCGACAGAGGATGTGGCAGGTTCAGGTCCTGGAGGCACTCCTTCATCCCGACGCGATTCATCGCGGTGCATTTGTATGTCCCGTGGTCGCGCTCCGTGGCGTTGTGGAAGGTGAGTGTGCCCGCCGCTTTGTCCATCACCGCCGAGTTGGGAATCATCTCCCAGGGCGGATAGCGTGACCAGTGGTAAGTGATGGGTGCCGCACCTTCCTGGGACCCGCAACGCAGCACTTTGGTTCGGCCCCTCTCCGTGTAATCGCAACTGGGCTCCGACGGCGGCTTGAGCACTCTGAGGACCGTATAGGACGCTCCGATGCCTGGAACCTTCTTCACCTGGCAGTAGTAAAGGCCCGAGTCTTTGGTAGTCAGCAGCAAAAGGTTAATGGCGGCGTCTCCTTTCGCAGGGTCCTCGGAGTCAAAGTAGACTCTGCCCTTCAGGAAGCCATGAGGCTGTCGTAGATGTACCGGCCGTATACAGCAGGATCTCGGCCTTTTCCAGCGGGTGGCGTAGGACTTCCATCCAGCCAGTCTCCAATTCCTGAGTCCTCCGGGCCGAGGTGAAGAAGCAGGCCAACTTCACCTTCTCGCCTCGGCCTTCTCCAAAATCTTGCCGGTGCTGGTTTGTGTCTCCAGCGCTCTGGCTATCCCAGAGCCAGGACGATGAGTCGGACATGAACACTTTCCATGGTGGCATCAGGCAGATGGATGACAAATGCTTCCTGGGGAGAGATTTGAAAAATGAACAGGAATAGGTGAGAATGTGGAAGCAGGCGATCTGCTTCCAAATTCCTATCAATTGCGCTAGCATTAGCCCGCTAGTTAGCATCGTTTCAAACGCTGGCAAAAGTCAAAACCAAACGAATAAATACACCACATCGTTTGTGTCCAAAGGGGAAACGTGACTAATACATGTCGGGGTGACCCATGTTGACTTACCTGCACTGTCTTTTTACTGCAGTCTATGAAGAGCGCTGAGGAGGAGCGTGCCGTGTGTGCGTCTGCCTAGCTCGTATTTTCCCGCTGAATAGGCTGACTTCCTGTTGACACAGGAAGTTCAATATGACCTCTGGCAAAAAGGTGACAATGTGGAAGATTCCACATTTTCGCCTGTGACGAACTCTGCATTTCAACTCCTGCTTCCAATTTGTATACTAATAAGTGAGAATATGAGATGCTTCCAGTTACATGCAAATGGTGAGAATATGGAATGCTTCCAAAGACGCGCTAAGTTCTCTGTCTCTGTATCTGGAGGCAGCGCCCATATCCCACTGGCGGGAATGTGGAATGTGGAATGTTCCATAATCTGGAAGCAGCGCCATATCCCACTGGCAGGAATGTGGAATGTGGAATCATCCATAATCTGGAAGCAGCCCCATATCCCACTGGCGGGAATGTGGAATGTGGAATGTTCCATAATCTGGAAGCTGCCCTGTATCCCACTGGCGGGAATGTGGAATGTTCCATAATCTGGGCTGCCCCAAGTCTAACCTTTTCACTAGCGAGAGAATGTGGAATGTGGAATCATCCATAATCTGGAAACTGCCCTGTATCCCACTGGCGGGAATGTGGAATGTGGAATGTTCCATAATCTGGAAGCTGCCCTGTATCACTAGGCGGGAATGTGGAATGTGGAATGTTCCATAATCTGAAGCTGCCCAAGTCTAACCTTTTCACTGGCGAGAATGTGGAATGTGGAATCATCCATAATCTGGAGAGAATTACCCCCCTCCCAGAGCAACAACAACTGGAGCCAACACATTCATGCCTTTGACAAAAAATTATTTAATTTTGCTTTAAGAATAGAGGGCCTCTTCTTGACCCAAACATGTTGCCTGCTCGTGATTCTCTACATCAACTTTGTTTATAAGGAATCATAACAGAAATGTATGCACATTACACACAGGTGCTGTACATGATTAACCAACAATGAAAATATTTGTACACAAGTGCTGTACAAAACAAATATTCCACAATATTTTTAGGTAACCAAAAACCATTATTACCATCTACTTTACATCAAAGTCACAGAACTGTGGAAAAAATCTGTGAGCCATGGCAACGAACATAGTTCTCATATGAACAGCTGAACCTACAGGCTACAGCTGGGATTATTGCCTGCCACCGCTCCATTTTGGGAGTCCTGGGTATCATTGAACATCTGCGTTCCCCAAATAGGTTGAGAGTCACGTGAGCACGGTAAGAACTCAGCATCGAGCATGTCCATGGCCTTGGACTCATCTTCGAGTCCTGGGCTGGAAATTTGGGCTTCTATGCCGGCCTGCAGAAGACTCTGGCGGGAGGAAGTGATCTGCGGTTGGAACGGGGAGGCGGGCGGAGAAGCGGGCGGAGAAGCGGGCGCAGAAGCGGGCGGAGAAGCGGGCGCAGAAGCGGGCACAGAAGCGGGCCCAGCACTGTCCGGCACACCGTCCGGCGAGCCCTCTTCAGACCTTGGCTCGGCTCTGCCACTCGGGGTTCCCTCGGTGGTCCCCGGCTGATGTGGAGAAGCCACCCTTGTCTTCTTTGGAACGTTGACAGTGATGCTCCACTTATCTTCGTATTGTTGTTGATTCAGCCTTTCAACGGTCCTTGTATTTTGGAAGGCAAAATGATCTCAGGGCCACCGATGCTTTCCAATTTACGCTTGGCAGCCGAGGGAGAAGAGGCCTTTTCTTCAGCGGGTCAGGATACAGGTTTTTTGTATGACCTCCTCCTCTGAAGACAGCGAGGTGGATTCAGGCCTGTCATCATACACAGGCTCCTCTTCATCCTCGCTGGTCTCCGAGGTGAGGGAATAGGAGGACTCTTCCTCGAGGGGCTTGGGCTTTGCTCGGGCATTGCGCTTCTCTTGTTTCAGGGCTTTCATCCGTAGCTTCCTGTTTTGGTATGCCACGTCTTTGGTAGGAAGGGAGACATAAAATTTCTCCGCAGTTGAAGGGTCGTGGCACATCGAGAGGGCAACCTTTCTCCTCTCTGTCTCAGACAGGTGCCTCTCAACCTGAGTGGACACGCTGCTGCGTATCATGTTAAAACTGGAGTTGGCCCCCTGGAGCCCTGCGTCCTTCCAGGCCAGGTGCAAAAATTTGACAGGCTTGGTGATGCTGTTCCCAAGGTACGTGTGGAAGATGTTCTGGGTGCCCTTTCCTTGACACAGCACCATATCATAGAGCCTCTTCAGCCAACTGAACTCTTTAGCGTTGAGCACCAGCGATGCCTGGCCGAAGGGTGTTGGCAGTCTTCGCGCTCATTCACCTGTGAGAAGGAAGGAAGGCAGAAAGGATCCGCTGTCAAAGACCTCCCGATTTGTATACCAAATGCCTACAATTTGGAATGCTTCCAAAATATGGACTTCCAAGTCCGGACTGTCCATAATCTGGAAGCTGCCCCAAGTCTAACCTTTCCCACTGGCGGGAATGTGGAATGTGGAATCATCCATAATCTGGAAGCTACCCCAAGTCTAACCTTTCCCACTGGCGGGAATGTGGAATGTGGAATGTTCCATAATCTGGAAGCTGCCCCAAGTCTAACCCCTTCCAAATTACGGACAAATAGCGAGAATATGGAATGCTTCCAAAGTGCACATTTCATCATTTGGAAGTACCGATTTTGGAATCATCCATAATCTGGAAGCTGCCCCAAGTCTAACCTTTCCCACTGAGAATGTGGAAGGATGGATCCCTCAACATGACACTACTCACCAGGACCTGGTATCGACTGCCATCCATCCAGACGTCCGCATTAGCCACATGCTCCTTGGCCATACTAGTGAGCACCACTGATCTGTGGCCACACTGATTGTGCACAGATGCTCCCATCAGGTAGCCCATCAGCATGGAATGGTCAGTAGTTGAAGATTTGTCGCCGGCCAAGACATCTACAAATGTGCACACACACATAAAACGTCAGCAGCAGGTAGGTTAAAAACATGTGCGCTGCCGCCGAGGAGGTCCACTTACCCAGCAGCTGCTGGATCCTTTTCTTGGCAGTGCTTAGGAAACTAAGCTCTTGCTCTGAGTCCAGCTGGGTGACTGCGGAGACAGTAGGAGGATTAGCCCCTGCCAAAAGCGGTACGGTTCTTTGGTTTTGAAAGGGATTTGGAAGGTCCCAAAAAAATGAAAACATAACTCACCAGTCTTTGTCAACTTGACCTTCTGCTGGCGGATCACCACATCCCTGTGGATCTCTGACTGGAGCCTCTTGAGCTCATACAGGACCCTGCCGATGTCCTCTCTCTTGAGTTTACTCTGTTTCAGGAAGGCGTGCTCCAAGTGTCTATAGAAGTTGACCACATTGATCAACATGTTCTTGATGGTGGTGGGCATATAGCCTTTGTTCTTCAAGTTCAAGGGAAAGCTGCGGGAAGAGGCAGGGAGGCACATGGCGAGCAGTGAAAGAGAGACAGAGAGACAGAGAGTAGTGACACCTTGCAAAGGAGGAGGAACCCATACAAACTTACTTTCTCAGCTTGTCCATGCGGGCTAAAAAGCGCAAGTCATCCCTGGTCGAACTTTCAGGCATTCCTCCCACCATGTAGGCGCAAAAGCGGAGACAGTGAGTGGCAACCTGCTTTGCGTTATCAATGTCTTTCCGACCCGTCCGTGTCCCCAGCTTAAATATCCTGTAGTCGTCGATGACCCGTTCTACATCGGGAGGGGATGAAAACCAAACAAAAAAAACGAATCATGTAATCATCCAAATCATGCACTTCCAATTTGTATACTAATAGGCGAGAATATGGAATGCTTCCAAAAGGCGCACTTCCAAATCTGGACTATCCATAATCTGGAAGCAGCCCCATATCCCACTGGCAGGAATGTGGAATGTGGAATCATCCATAATCTGGAAGCTGCCCCAAGTCTAACCTCTTCCAAATTGGACAAATAGAGGAATATGGAATGCTTCCAAAGTCCGTATTTCATCATTTGGAAGTACCGATTTTGGAATCATCCATAATCTGGAAGCTGCCCCAAGTCTAACCCCACCAAAACAAACAAACAAACAAACAAACAAACACACCACCTACCGTACAGAGTCCCTTTCATGGGAAGCTTGCGCATTTGCTCTCCCTTTTGGGCCGATTTGGGCGTCGCCTGCAGAGACTTCCACCTGGGAGTGTGATGCTGCCCCCCCGATTCCGCAGGCGACTCTTCCGCAACCGATACCACCGCCGCCGAGGCTGCCCCTGCCCTGCATGCCATGGCGGCCGCCATGGCTGCTGCCGCTTCCTCCTTGGCCATTGCCACTTCACGCTCCAGCGCTGCCAACCGACTGAGGGTTTTAGCACACCTGCAGGGCCGCTCATTGTTGTTCTCATCAGGAGGCTCCTCCTCATCCCCCTCCGGCCCCTCCACCTCCCCCTTCAGCGTCTCTACCTTTCCCTCCAGCTCCTCCTCCTTCTCTCCCTCTGCCACCCCTTCCTCCTGCTCCTCCTCCTCCTCCTCCGCCCACTCTGCTGCCACCTCCTCCAACATCGTCCAGTCTGCTGGCACCGGCTCCTCCTCCTCCTCCGCCTCCGCGTCCGCCCGCGGCGTTCTCTTGTCAGGAGTCAGGGGAGGGACCGGCTGTCCAGAAGAGTCGGGGGCATATGTAGACATCTCGCCATCCTCAACGAGCAGGGACTGTGCACTCAACACAGTGTTTTTGCTAATGTCTGTGGGGGTGGGACTCAAAGTCCTCGGGGACATGCAGAGATCCATTGCTCCATTGTCCTCTGGAGGACAAAACAAAACAAGTACACACATGATTTTGAGACACTGCCGTCACCCCGTACCCCACCTGAGAGGGAAGGCAGACAGGCCTTACCTGGCTCGCTGAGAGTCCCAAGTGTGGAGACCATGGGCGGGTGGGGACCGATGGAGCGAAGCCTGGCAAATTCCTTCGCGATAGCCACCCTCTTCGCCTGCGTCTGTAGGGGTCCTCGTTCCTGTTAAAAATGGTCAGAGGTCAATTGGCTGCTCTTCACCTCGTAAGAGCTTTCACCTGTTGGCACAGGCGCCCACCCAGACCAACCATACGCTTACACTTACAGCGGGAGATGAGATCTGGTGCGCGTCCTGGAGATGCTTGTCAAGGCGTCAGGTTTTCCTTCATACAGATGGGGCATTCCAACAGATCTGATGTTCTGCAGCAAAGACAAAAAGGTCATTATTCACAAACATCCAATTTGTATGCTAATAGGCGTGAATATGGAAGGCTTCCACATTACATGCAAACAAGCGTGAATGTGGAAGGCTTCCAAATTATGGACAATTAGTGAGAATATGGAAGGCTTCCAAATTATGGACAAATAGCAAGAATATGGAATGCACTGTCCGTAATCTGGAAGCTGCCCCAAATCTAACCCATTCCAAATTATGGACAACTAGCGAGAATATGGAATGCTTCCAAGTAACATGCCATCTTACCGTGCGTTCCCATATTTCAGAAGGAGCCCAAACTCCGTACTGTTGGGGATCGTGTGAGCAGACTCCAGGTGTTGCTTAAGCCTGGTATAGCTGCGGTAGCACAGCGCGCACAGCTTTGATTGTGGAGGCTGCATGCAAGGGATGGAGAACAAGCAGACAACTAAGCAGCAGGTGTCTTCTAAAATGAATTAATAGTACCGTTGGGGTATACTTACCATCTTCTTCAGAATAGAAAGAATACAGGCAACCTCGTCCCTGAAAAACAACAGACTGTCCACAATGTGGAATCACACACTGTCCAAAATGTGGAAGGAGACCATGTGCTTCCAAATTCCT
>CM049410.1:26830000-26832500 GCA_026929865.2 Hyperoplus lanceolatus
TTGCCATCATTATTTTCTAGCACTGCCTTAACCCTCTTGGGCATGTAGTTCACTAGAGCTTCACAGGTTGCAACTGGAACCCTCTTCCACCCATTTATGACAGCATCACAGAGCTGGTGGATATTAAAGACCTTGCGCTCCTCCACCTTCTGTTTGAGGATGCCCCAAAGATGCTCAATAGGGTTTAGGTCTGGAGACATGTTTGGCCAGGCCATAACCTTTACCCTCAGCTTTTTAGCAAGCCACTGGTCGTCTTGGAGGTGTGTTTGGGGTCGTTATCATGTTGCAATACCACCCTGCGGCCCAGTTTACGAAGGTTGAGTGCACGTGGTCAGCGTCGTACACAGAGGTTGGCTTTGGAAAATAGACGTATGAGTGCTGCCAGCATTGCTGAAGGGCTTGAAGGGGTGGGGGTCAACCTGTCAGTGCTCAGACCATACGCCGCACTCTGCATCATACTGGTCTACATGGCTGTCATCCCAGAAGGAAGCCTATTCTAAAGATGATGCACAAGAAACCCCACAAAAAGTTTGCTGAAGACAAACAGACTACGGACATGGATTACTGCAACCATGTCCTGTGGTCTGATGAGACCAAGATACATTTATTTGGTTCAGATGGTGTTAAGAGTGTGGAGCGGCAACCAGGTGAGGAGTACAAAGACAAGTGTGTCTTGCCTAGAGTCAAGCATGGTGGTTGGAGTGTCATGGTCTGGGGCTGCATGAGTGCTGCCAGCACTGGGGATCTACAGTTCATTGAATTCTAACATGTACTGTGACATACTGAAGCAGAGCATGATCCCCTCCCTTCATAAACTGGGCCGCAGGGCAGTACTGCAACATGATAACGACCCCAAACACACCTCCGAACGACCACTGGCTTGCTAAAGAAGCTGAGGGTAAAGGTTATGGACTGGCCAAGCATGTCTCCAGTCTTAAACCCTATTGAGCATCTTTGGGGCATCCTCAAACGGGAGATGGAGGAGCGCAAGGACTCTAATATCCACCAGCTCCTTGATGTCGTCATGAATGGGTAGAAGAGGGTTCCAGTGGCAACCTGTGAAGCTCTAGTGAACTACATGCCCAAGAGGGTTAAGGCAGTGCTAGAAAATAATGATGGCAAAACAAAATATTGACACTTTGGGCCCAATTTGGACATCTTTTCTAAGGGGTGTACTCACTTTTGTTGCCAGCAGTTTAGACATTAATGGCTGTGTGTCGAGTTATTTTGAGGGGACAGTAAATTTACACTGTTATACAAGCTGTACACTGACTACTTTACATTGTATCAAAGTGTCATTTATTCAGTGTTGTCGCATGGAAAGATATAAAGAAAAATGTGAAGAAATGTGAGGGGTGTACTCACTTTTGTGAGATACTGTATGTGCAGAAAGAACAAGGGATTTAGTTTTTTTCAGAAATGTTTCGTTGTCTTAAAACAACAGTTTAACCTTTCCTTTCCTTAAAGAAATATTTCAACCATTTAAACGATTTTAGCCGAACACATACTGGCTGTGTTTTGTTTTTTTGATTTTATATAGGGGAAAAACGGGGTAATCTGAGCCACTGTTTTCATGTGCTCCCCTCTAAGGGAGCTAAAGTGATTTATTACTCAAATTTAAGAAACCTCCCCACAATATCACTCTTTAAACAGAAAAATGTCCCCACGACATGAGTAATACACGCCCACACACAATCACACACACACACACACAGAAACAGACACAGAAACAGACACACACACACACACACACACACACACAGACACACACACACACACACACACACACACACACACACACACACAGAAACAGACACACACACACACACACACACACACACACACACACACACACACACACACACAGAAACAGACACAAACATTCACACACACTCTCTCTCACACACACAAACATTCACACACACACACACACACACAAACACATACACATACACACACTAACTCTCTTACACACACGCTCACACAAGCGGTTAGATATTTACAGAGGAGTTCGATACAGAAATAAAAACAGCACAAAGTCCATATTAACTGTGGTGTCGATCAATGCACAGTGTAATTCATCAAACTAAGTGGATGTTTTTGAGTCAATAATAGCCCTTGAATTGCTATAAACAAACCATCAATACTCTAGTAGCTAAAGGTGCTACGAGGAACTTTTTAATATTTCTGAAACAGTCTCATTTTTCCCTCTGATGATCATAAATTACATGTAACAGCAAACGAGACCATCAGTGTTAAAGACTGCTATTTTTGTATAGTTTTTCTTAATGCCTTTGTCATGGGTATACGTCGCTCACCCAGGAACAACAGCTGGCGTAGTAAAAACACTACCGCTTTTGTCCAAAGGGGGGCGCTAGAATTAACACAACATTCAATGTATTTTGTTTTGTAGGAATTTTTCACTTATGCTCAAAATGAACACTGACACTGATGATGCCACTCTTCACCACTAGGTAAATGTTTCAATTGTTTTTTTGTT
>CM049410.1:26855000-26862500 GCA_026929865.2 Hyperoplus lanceolatus
TCTATCCCAACTGCAATTTTCTCCCCAAATCCTCCACCCCAGCTTTAAGACAAATACTCCAAAATGCGATTGGTGTTAGAGGGGCATTTATGTATTTTCAGCATACTACAATTGACGTGCATGTATTGGGACATCCTAAATCTTTTTCTGGCGTACTAAATAGTAGGGAAGTACGGGGATTGGAACGCAGGGGAAGTATCTACTATGGCATAAAGTCCTTGCTGAACATCTGAATACTGTAATTAAATCGGGACTATAAAAACTACGTGATATTAAATCCTACCACCTCGTAAATGACAAATCCTGGCTACAACACACACACACACACACACACACACACACAAAGAGAGAGACACACACACACACACACACGCAAAGAGAGAGAGAGAGACACACACACACACACACACACACACACACACACACAAGCAAAGAGAGAGAGACACACACACAAACAAGCAGAGAGAGAGAGAGAGACACACACACACACACACACACACACAAGCAAAGAGAGAGAGAGAGCGACACACACACACACACACACACACACACACACACACACACACACAGACAGAGAGAGTGAGAGACACACACACACACGCAGAGAGAGAGAGAGACACACACAAGCAGAGAGAGAGAGACACACACACAAGCAGAGAAGAGAGAGAGAGAGAGAGACACACACAAGCAGAGATAGAGAGAGAGAGAAGAGAGAGAGAGAGAGAGAGAGAGACACACACACACACTGCTCTGGCCACATTCCAAACATCTTATTCCTAGAAATAATTCCAATTTTGTTCTTGCTGGTGCCAATACAAAAGAAAAAAAAAACTAACCCTCCCCAGGTAATCGAAAAAATGAATCATTCCCTGTCATATTACATTTTCATATTCAGGTGTTATGCCGAGTTTTGTATACCTGCTGAAAATTGCATGCACCTTAGAGTCGGGTATTAAAAGAGTATTAAAAGGTGCCCCGAGGAACTTTAAGTTTGTGTTAATTCTAGCGCCCCCCTTTGGACAAAAGCGGTAGTGTTTTTACCACGCCAGCTGTTGCTCCTGGGTGAGTGTGTACACATGACAAAGGCATTAAAGAAAAACCATTTAGAAATAGCATTCTTTGCACTGATGGTCTCATTTGCTGTTACATGTAATTTACGATCATCAGAGGAAAAATTAGACTGTTTCAGAAATATTTAAAAGTTCCTCATCTCCCCGCCACATGTCCAAGTGTCCCTGGGCAAAGAGACACTGAACCCTAAACTGCCCCTGATAGTTAGCTTGCACCCTGCGTGGTAGCTGCTGCTGCTATCGGTGTATGAATGAATGTGTGTGATTGGGTGAATGTGTACAAAACAATGTAAAGCGCTTTGGGTCTGTGAAAAACCAGGGAAAAGCGCTATGTAAGTGGAGACCATTTACCATTTACATCTTTATTATTATTTTTATTTTTTTTTTTATTTACTCTGCAAATCATAAAAATCCCAACAGAACCATTAAACCAGTAAACGACATTGAGACAATCACACGCTGGGCAACATATTGAAAACAAATACAAGAAAACAAGGGAAAGAATTAACTTTAAAAAGAAAACCATTGTTAAAAATGCAGCAAATTAAAGGGCAACCCAAAACAACAAACAGAAGAAATACAGAAATCTAAGCAAAACAATGATTATACAGCCCAAGAAAAAATTAAGAGACCAGTCTGGATTTTTCTTAAATCTTCATCTCTACATTACTTAAAGGAATACTTCACCCATACGGAAGCAGCGTTCTATCATTATAAAATCACTATTATAATATAATGAATGAGGTTTTTCTTCCCTCAGTCTTCCCTCAGTCTTCCCTTGGCCCAGCTGTCCTGTTAATCCTGACCCTAACTGTGATGTCACAAGAAGGAAAATGTAGGGTTAGACAGTGAGACCATAAAACACTCTTTCTGCCTTTTCTCAGGCTAGGATGATCCGATTTAATTTTTTTTTGCACATTAATACTAAATAGGATCTCCGAGTTCAATACACCTTCATATTCCAACTGGTGAAGTAGGTCTTTAATGGAAATGCTCTTAATGACAATATTGTTGGTGGGCATTTTGGTAGAAATGTTGTCAGTAGTTTTTATTATAAAACCAAAATGTTCATTCTACTCAAACATATGCCTATAAATAGTAAAACGAGAGACACTGAACATTTGGAGTGGTCTCTTAATTTTTTCCAGAGCTGTAGGTATTTCGATGGAAACACTGATTGTCATTTAAGTGAACATTTTTATATAAATGCAAATGATAAAGTTGATAAATTTAGGGGCAAGAAAAATACCCCCATAGAAAAAGGCACATTTCATCATTTTTCAGAACCATTTTTAATATTCATAATCATTCTCTCACATTTTATTCCATATCTTTTATTAAAGGTGCTCCGAGGAACTTTCATTTTGTGTTAATTCTAGCGCCCCCCTGTGGACTAAAGTGGTAGTGTTTTTACTACGCCAGCTGTTGTTCCTGGGTGAGCGTATACCCCATGACAAAGGCATTAAGAAAAACTATATTCAATAAAAATAGCATTCTTTGCACTGATGGTCTCGTTTGCTGCTACATGTAATTTAAGATCATCAGAGGAAAAATTAGACTGTTTCAGAAATATTTAAAAAGTTCCTCGTAGCACCTTTAACATATTCATTATATAATCGTTCTCTCTGTCATATCATTTAATTATACAGATATGTCCATGGTTAAAGTGTCTCTACTTTTCACCCAATATGTTCCACCTTAATAAAAAGTTAATTCCAGGGGGCGCCCTTAGCTCAGTTGGTAGGGCGTCCCCCCCCCCCATGGGCCTCGGCCAGCAGCAGACCCGGGTTCGATTCCCGCCCGCGGTCGTTCTCTGCATGTCACTCCCCTCTCTGCCCCATTTCACCTCTGTCTCTACACTATCAGTAAAGCATAAAAATGCCCAAAAAAAAAAAAAAAAAAAAGATAATTCCAAGCAGCAAAAAACGTAGGAATGTAAACAAATCCATTAAGTAGCACAGTGCAGTCCGGTATGGTTTAGAGACAGAGCGGAACGCGTCATAATCGGAGGCCACGCCCATCGTGGGGGAGAACAATACACAGCGCTCCATTCACTTTGTATTGAATGACACCTGTATTCTGCAAACAAACTTAATAAAAACTTAATACGACATGCCTTTCACAAATACACGTTACTTTCTTTAAAGCCACGACTCTTGTCTGTCTATACGAGCTGTTTTTGGTCAAAAATGATTGAGTAATTTTCAATATCGAGAGAAAACTCTTAACTAATGTATGCTGTATGCTAGGCTAACGTTAGCCTTCTGCTGTAGGCTAACCCTCACGTATACTCCATCCTCGCCAGGTCGGACGGGAAAAAACACCTCAATATTGAAAATTACTCAATAATTTTTCACAAAAAACGCTCGTATAAACGGGACAAGAGTCGTGGCTTTAAAGAAAGTAGCGTTTATTTGTTAAACGGATGTTTGATGCTCTCTCTCTCTCTCTCTCCCTCTCTCTCTCTCTCTCTCTCTCTCTCTCTCTCTCTCTCTCTCTGTCTCTCTCTCTCTGTCTCCCTCTCTCCCTCTCTGTCTCTCTCTCTGTCTCCCCATTTCAACTCTGTACTGTCTAATAAAGCTTGAAAATGCCAAAAAAATAAATCGAATAAGAAAAAATTATAATAATCTTTTCGATTCCCTTTCATTCGTTCTCATGCGCCGTTCTATTTTCTGATGTTACAAAAACACTTGACATTTGGTCCCTTTAACAAAATTGGATAAATTGGATAAATTACTCTTAATTACATTTAATATATGCAACAAAAGTCCAATGGAAAAGGCTCACACACGCACGCACGCACGCACGCACACACACACACACACACACACACACACACACACACACACACACACACACACACACACACACACACACACACACACACACACACACACACACACACACACACACACACACACACACCAAACCAGCAGCAAAGTAAGAAAGTAAGGCCTCGTAGTTTTCAGCAACAAAATACACTGGCCAAACGGATGGAAAGAAAGTTATTTGAAATCCATTTTTTATCCCGATTTCCTTTGTTGTTGTTGTTTTTTCTTCTTTCATTTCTTGGTGTCTGTGAGTATGATGTTGGCCGTGACAAACATAAGACATCCGGCCGCCCAAATCCAAACGAACCAGACCCAAAACGAGTGCCGAAATGGGGACCGGTGCTTGTTGACTGCCTCCCTACCCACCGTGGGTTCAAGATGACGTCGGGAGAAATACACAAGGCTTGCTGGGATAATGTACTGGATCCCCGTGCCTGCGTAGGACCCGGTTATCCCCACTAAGGACTCCAAATTGTGGGTACAGAAAGCCACGATGATGGGTGGAACCAGGGTGATGAGTGGGAAAACGACTCTATCCACCACCCACGGATACGTACCACCATCTCGATGAAATAACGTCTTCCAGTTGTTCCGGAGCGTCACGGCGATTATCGGGAAGTTGGTGCTTATCGTAAAAACCGGGAAAAGTCCAAGGAAATATCGCAGGACCGGGATATCCAATACATCGCAGTTGTCCGTGAAATTCAAGGTGTACATGTCGTGAAGGAAGGAGCTGTCGAAGCAGTAAATGGCGGTGAAGGAAAGCAAGGCGTAGAATCCGAGAATTAGGACGTAGTCGGCGAAAACAAACGTGCCGACGCGCTTCTTGTCGGATATGGGAGTGATCAGGGAAGGCAGGGAGTGTTGGCACATGAAAGAGTAGACGCACACGCCGAAGAGGTTGGGCACGCCGGCTAGGTTGGCCACGGGAGGGCGACCCGCTCCGTGGTCTTTACTGATGCGGATCAAAGCCAGGATGATCATCATGGTGAAAGCTGTGGAAAAAGAGAGAGAAAATGTATTAATGTCAGGGGAATTATTATTATTTTTTTATTTTTTTTTATTGAGGGTTCTGGCAATAGTCACATTAAGTACTGAAGATATATATATACAGAACCATATTTTACAGTTTTTTTGCTTGCTTTTTTTTTTTTTTTTTTTTTAACCTTTATTTCTGCAGGTAAATCCCATTGAGACCGAAGACTCTTTATCAAGGGAGACCTGTTTTCCTTTCCCACGTTACCATTCACATTCATACACCGATAGCAGCAGGCTAACTATCGACATTCACACTTTAACAAAACACAAAAACAGCAAGGGACAAGACAAAACTAAAAAATGTGAGAAACGTAACAAAAAACAAACAAACACATACACCACCAAAGGGGCGTGTACATTCACATAGAATTAATCTCCAATATTACAGGGCAAAAGTCAGACCAGACAGGTCAACAACACCCAAGACAGGCTGCCACATGTCAATAAATCCCTCTGCATCTTCATGAAGGGTGTATGTCAATTTTTCTAGAGGGAGTACTCTCAATACCCCTTTATACCAGTCGTCCAGTCCAGGGGCAATGTCAGGGTAATTCTAAAAATGATGTACATGAGAATATGTGGGGTGGATTTATGGATTGGTTTGGAATAGGAGATTAAACATAGCAACTGAATACAGAAAAAGAATAATAGAAAAGGTCTGGACAATTCCGTTTTTCCATAACATTAAAAACCAAGGACTTATTTCAATTAGTTGGTACCAATCAAGTGTATTATTTTCTTGGACAACTTTAAAGGTGCAGTGTGTAATATGACATCATCTAGAAAGTTCTACAAAGTTCTAGAATGCAACGCTCCCTGGGTAACCCCACCCCCTTTAGAATAATAACAGAAGCTACAGTGGCCTTCAAGGACAAGAACAATTCTACATTTTAAACAATGCACCTGATGATATTCCAACTATGACACTTTCAAGATGGCGGCACTAGGCCTTGGTCCAAAATATGCAGAAATATGGACATACATGAGATCTTTTCTAAGGGAAAAAAATAATAATTAAAAAAAAAAAATTCAGCTATTATGCACTAAATTAAATGTACTTAAGGATATTATAATTACTTTCTACAAAATCTGCTAGGAAATAAAACACACAATGTTACACACTGCAAGTTAAACCCCAGTAAAGTTTGCCTGCACAATGGGCTTTGTGTATTCAATCGTCATGAATATTCGATAAGAACAAGGTATTACTGTTAATGATGGACTTATTAGAAATGCATTGTATGTATGAACATTAGCATGGTTGAAGCATGAACACAATAAATGAAAACAATTATAGAACTTTTTTTTTTTTTTCAGATCAGATCGGGGCAGATTGGGGCGGCAGTGGCGAAGTGGGTAGGAAGTTCGCCTCTGGTGTGCAGGGTCGGAGGTTCGATCCCCCGTCTCCCCGCCACATGTCGAAGTGTCCCTGGGCAAAGAGACACTGAACCCCGAATTGCTCCTGATAGTTAGCTTAGTTAGCTTAGCACCCTAGTGCTAAGCCTACCCTGCGTGGTAGCTGCTGCTATCGGTGTATGAATGTGTGTGTGACTGGGTGAATGTGTACAAAAAAAAAAAACAATGTAAAGCGCTTTGGGTCTGTGACAAACGGAGATATAGCGCTATACAAGTCCATTTACCATTTAGATCAGTTGTCCACATTGGTGACGATCTGCCCTTGCACTCTGGTTCACCTCATGACTCGCTGATTTTCAAACAAAAAACATTTTCCCTGTTTAATCCCTACCTGACCCAGGCACACACACACACACGCACACACACACACACACACACACACACACACACAGTTTGGACAACAGATTAAGTTTTTGGCCACAAATTCTTCACTTATAAGGACTTTGACAAAGAGATTACGCTGTATCAAGCATTGTGAGTTCAATCATATTATGCCGTATCCTTTTCATTTGCTGTGTCACACACACACACACACACACACACACACACACACACACACACACACACACACACACACACACACACACACACACACACACACACACACACACACACACACACACACACACACACACACACACACACACACACACACACACACACTTCATGTACTGCTACTTCCCCTGACCCTGCATTAATAGCATCTTGCCCACTGCCAAAAAACGCTGAACTTTAACTATGCAGGTTTGATGGGGTTAGGATAATAGGTTTTAAATTAGTCCGAGATCCGCTTGGGGTCAGATTCTTCAAATTATCCTTTTAAATTCCAGCATGATGCTCATATGTAGCCTCCGTGTGACCTAGCCTCCGTGTGACCTAGCCTCCGTGTGACCTAGCCTCCGTGTGACCTAGCCTCCGTGTGACCTAGCCTCCGTGTGACCTAGCCTCCGTGTGACCTAGCCTCCGTGTGACCTAGCCTCCGTGTGACCTAGCCTCCGTGTGACCTAGCCTCCGTGTGACCTAGCCTCCGTGTGACCTGCCTCCGTGTGACCTGCCGTGCGCCTCCGTGTGCCTGCCCGTGTGCTGCCTCCGTGTGACCTAGCCTCCGTGTGACCTAGCCTCTGTGTGACCTAGTTAGAGTGATG
>CM049410.1:26890000-26892500 GCA_026929865.2 Hyperoplus lanceolatus
AAAAACATATACAGTTTTAAAAGCAAGGCAGGTACACAAATATAATTAAAAACAGTTTAAAATAAGTACACAATGGGTGGTGAGGTGATGAGGACGGCAGGATCAGGGGGGCGGGGTATGCAGATTTAAAAAGGTGGGTTTTGAGTTTGGATTTGAACTGGGTTATGGATTCAGTGTTGCTTAAATAGGTTAAAGTCATGTTCCATATTTTCCATTCGCTTGTCTAATGTCTATTCTATACTTGATGTATTTTTATCTTGCCCTGCGTTCCAATCCCCATACTTCCCTACTATTTAGTACGCCAGAAAAAGATTTAGGATGTCCCAATACATGCACGTCAATTGCAGTATGCTGAAAATACTTGGATGCCCCACTAACTCCAATAGCATTTTGGTGTATTCGTCTTTATTCTTGACATTTCTCGACATAATGAAAAAAAAAAACTTCCTTATGTGATTTTTTTTTCTCTCCCGTCTGTGGCCCTAAAACTCTTCTGTACTTTAGTATGTAGTGTAGTAAAAAGACTAAAACTCTTCTGTACTTTAGTATGTAGTGTAGTAAAAAGACTAAAACTCTTCTGTACTTTAGTATGTAGTGTAGTAAAAAGACTAAAACTCTTCTGTACTTTAGTATGTAGTGTAGTAAAAAGACTAAAACTCTTCTGTACTATAGTATGTAGTGTAGTAAAAAGAAAGAGTATGTGATTTGGAATGCAGGGTTGATGTATGTTATGCCCCCTGTAAAGCACTTTGAGTGGCCTTGTGTCTGAATTGTGCTATAGAAATAAACTTGCCTTTCTTTGCCCTTTCAAAGTGATTGACAGCATTGGGTTGGGGCCATTTTCGTTTATTGTGACCACCCACCATATCTAAGCCTTATTAATCTTTCACCTCCGAATAAGAACCTTTTTTCAGCATCACAGACTATTGGAAAAGTTGTTGGAAAAAGTCATTTTATTTTGTTAACTTAAAGATGTATTTAATATGGAAAGTTAATTAAGGTGGACACAGATTGACGCGCACACACACACACACACACACACACACACACACGGATGACATGCAACAGAGATCACCCAGACTTGAACTTGAGTTGCAATTACATGGTCCCACACACCTGTAGTCACCACCAGAATGAAGTTATGTCACCTTTTAAAAAAATATTGTCGCTATCACCTCCACAAAACTCTCTCTGTATTTCTCAGTATGGCAGTGTTTACAAACTGGTGTCCCCCCCCCCCGACACTGGTGCAGGAGCTCAAGAAAAATCCCAAGAAGACGCCCAAGAAATGTTTAATTTGTTGATTCTACTGCTAAGAAAAAACCTGGACGTACAGCAGAAGGTATAAAATCCATGTGCCATCACTGAAGGCTTTACCTCATGTAGATGCACCGACAGTGTTGTTGTAAATATTCAGAATTCCTCAATAGGAGGAGACAAAAGTTACGCACTATAGCTTTAACCTGCATTCTAAAAACGTAAGGCCCTCTGTTTCCAACACAATGATACAAATATACTGTCCTTTGAGCCTTGTCATAATCTGGGTCATGATCATTAAAGGAATACTTCACCCATACGGAACCAGCGTTCTATCATTATCAAATCGCTTTTATAATATAATAATGAATGAGGTTTTTCTTCCCTCAGTCTTCCCTTGGCCCAGCTGTCCTGTTAATCCTAACCCTACATTTTTACTAGTGTGATGTCACACTAGTAAAATGTAGGGTTAGTTAGACAGTGAGACCATAAAACACTCTTTCTGCCTTTTCTCAGGCTAGGATGAACCGATTTCTAAAATGTTTGCACATTTATACTACATAGGATCTCAGAGTTCAATACACCTTCATATTCCCACCGGTGAAGTAGCTCTTTAATAACACCTTGGGAGTAGCAATGGAAGGTGACTGGCCGCAAAGATGTTTTCGGCCACAAAAGTAACCGTTTGTATGTGTGTGTGTGTGTGTGTGTGTGTGTGTGTGTGTGTGTGTGTGTGTGTGTGTGTGTGTGTGTGTGTGTGTGTGTGTGTGTGTGTGTGTCCCATACAGAGCCAAAGGGAGTGTTTGAATGACTATACAAAGCACATTATGATTCGCCCTGTAATAAGTAGCTCCTAAGAATCAGCAATTATTCGAGTTGTTTCGCCTGTAGAAGGGTTTACGTGTCATTGACTGTGATCGTTACCTGAATGGCTCATTTTAGCAAAAAAATAAATAAATCGCTCGAGGAAATATCAGATGAAAATCACCATTTTAGAGGTAGATGCACCTTTGTCGGACCAGTGAACTGAAGAGTCGACTCAACAGTGAACTTTTGTTAATGTCAAGAAGAACATTTGGGGACCAAAGTACCTATTGTGATTACAGGGTTTGTGCTTTCCTCTGCAGTTTTAATTTGATAGTTTTTGGGACGATTTGAAATGTCAGAGTCCGCTTCAGGAATCCTAATTTTTGAGCACCAGAATTTTTTTTTAAATATTTGTGCGTACCTTTAAGGAGAGGTA
>CM049410.1:26895000-26897500 GCA_026929865.2 Hyperoplus lanceolatus
GAAGTTACGCATTAAAGCTTTAAAACCTTCTATTTCGGTAACCATTTCTCCAAACACAACTTATAGCCAGTCTCACAGTGTGTGTGTGTGTGTGTGTGTGTGTGTGTGTGTGTGTGTGTGTGTGTGTGTGTGTGTGTGTGTGTGTGTGTGTGTGTGTGTGTGTGAAATAAATCTATCTCCGTTACCTTAACTGTGATTTATCTTATTTTATTCTGTTGTTTTTGTTGTTGTCGTCTGTGTGAATAGAAACACTTGTTCTTTGATTGTGAGAGACATATCCTGGTGATCTCACACACACACACACACACACACACACACACACACACACACACACACACACACACACACACACACACACACACACACACACACACACACACACACACACACACACACACACACACACACACACACACAGTGGTTATTTAAGCGAGGCACGGTGTGTTATGTTTGTTCTCTTATCTGCCTGAAATAAATGAATATAAATGTAGCTTTCTCTCTACAAAAGAGAAAGTGTGAAAGTAATTTATTTTTTTAAGTTTATTTTTGTTTTTGAGATAAAGTTGAGCATACAGGTGTCCTAAGGTCATCTGGTGGGTCTTAAAAAACAACTTTCTACTTATTAAAGGTGCAGTGTGTAACTTTGGGTGTGTCAGGGAAGTGAAACATTTTCAAAGGTTTATTCTCGATAACTGAATAAACAAACTTTCCTCACAGGAAAATGTAGATCCCTGGAACACTGATTGAAGTTAGAAAGCTTCCTGAAAAGTTACTGTTTCACTGTTGTTGTTGTTTACAGCAGCAGGGCCCACAGTTTGGTTTACTAAACATATTCTAGTCTTAACGTTTGGTTCCAGGTTCCTCACATTAATTTAGTTTTGATTTATGACGATAAAGTTATCCAATAGTGAGAACACACACTCACTCACTCACTCACTCACTCACTCTCACACACTCACACACACACACACACACACACACACACACTCACTCACTCACACAAACAAATACACACTGTGTCTGTCAGCCAGTCGAGATTCATTTCACTGTCTTATCACATAATGTTTTCTTCATTACCTCCAATAAGTGATTTATGCGTTTGGCTCCCTTTGAGGCTAAGGCGTGTGTGTGTGTGTGTGTGTGTGTGTGTGTGTGTGTGTGTGTGTGTGTGTGTGTGTGTGTGTGTGTGTGTGTGTGTGTGTGTGTGTGTGTGTGTGTGTGTGTGTGTGTGTGTGTGTGTGTCATTATGCCAAGAAGACATCTGGTAATAACGTTTAACATAGACAGAAAGGCATCATCAATATTCAGCTGAATGAAAAGCCTTCACAGTTTAACCATCTGTAGCTGCTGACTACAGATGTGTAGGAAATCACTCCCTTGTTGTCTAATTCAATACTCAAACACACACACACACACACTCTCTCTTTCACACACACACACACACACACACACACAAGAGACAGACAGTCACACACAAACACTCACTCACTCACTGATTCACAAACACACACACACACACACACACACACACACACACAGAGAGACAGACAGTAACACACGCACACACTCACTCACTCACTCACTGATTCAAACACACACACACACACACACACACTCTCTCTTTCACACACACACACACACACACAGAGACAGACAGTAACACACACACACACTCACTCACTGATTCACAGACACACACACACACTCACTCTCTCTGTCTTTCAAACAAACACACACACTCTCTCTCTCACACACTCACTCACTCACTGATTCACACACTCACTCACACACTCCCTCTTTCACTCACACACACACACACACACACACACACACACACACACACTAGGGTGCTCTAAAATACTGTTTTTTAAATCATCAATATGCACCACCACTACCTTACTAATTCACAGCCTACATTAGTGAGTGTTGAAAATTGCTCCCAGGAGAATAGTTTAGAATGATACGTCAGCTTATGTACAAACATCTTACACACACACACACACACACACACACACACACACACACACCCTTACCTTAATGTTCATCATTTACATAATTATGAATACACATTAGTATGACATAAGTTGTCCAATCAAAGCTCCATACAATAGCTCAAATGCAGAAGAAAACCCATGATACGGTCTTCAGTTAAATGAAAACATACAGAATCTATCTATCTATCTATCTATCCATCCATGGTAAATGGTAAATGGACGTGTATAGCGCTATATCTCCGTTTATCACAGACCCAAAGCGCTTTACATTGTTTTTGTACACATTCACCCAGTCACACACACATTCATACACCGATAGCAGCAGCTACCACGCAGGGTAGGCTTAGCACTAGGGTGCTAAGCTAACTAAGCTAACTATTGGGAGCAATTCGGGGTTCAGTGTCTTGCCCAGGGACACTTCGACATGTGGCGGGGAGACGGGGGATCGAACCTCCGACCCTGCACATCAGAGGCGAACTCCCTACCCACTTCGCCACTGCCGCCCC
>CM049410.1:26905000-26910000 GCA_026929865.2 Hyperoplus lanceolatus
AAGGTCACCCTGGGGTCGGGTTGTTGATGTCTTTAGCTAACCGGTCTGCATTTATAAAACCTGGCCGAGAACCGTTGCACACATTTTATGGAAATGTACAATCCACTGGCCTTCCAAACGCCCTTGTACCAGATTACAAGCTTAGCACTCGCGCATGTAAATTTGTCTGTGTCCCGCCTCTCATTTCCAAAATAGAAAGAAAAATAAATCAAAATCAAATCAAAATGAAAAGGACCTTGTTAGGGGCGTAAAGGCAGCGATGTTTTACATTTGCGTTATCTTAAGCCCTGAAGGAGAAATGCTCACACACAGACAACTGTATCAGGAGAAAGAAGTCACAAAATGCATTTGGAAGCAAAACTTTTAGCTTCAGTGCCCCGGACTCCTGGAACAACTACCAATGAATACCATGATATCCATTATCCAACTTAAAGAGCAACTTGCAGGTTAGAGACCCCAGTTAAACAGCATATAGGGAAAAAATTCAACTACTCGATTTAAAAAAAGATATTTAAAAATATACATCACAGTGGCTTCTGGAGCTATTTTTGTGCGAGAATTGTTCCTCCGCATCTAAAAAAAGGCACAAGGCCGTGACGTCTCGGGAGGGACTGCGGTCCATTCGAACAATAGAAATGAATGCGTTTTAGTGATATTTTGGACACTTGCAAAAATATATTCATGTGGATATGACGGGACACACACTTATAAGCGTGATCCGTATATGTCTAAGAGAACAGGCCAAGTCAAGGATCAGAAAATAAAACTAAATAATAACAGAAATATGGACGGGAGTGATGGCATGTTTACAGGCTGACTGTGACTTACTACTGAGCGTTAGCTAAGGATATGCTGTGTCAGACTACCACACGCCTACACTGTGATCACGTTGTAAATGGTTGCTATTGTTTCAGCAGTAAGTGAACTAGTGTTGTGTAGGTTATCTAACACTGACAGGAGTAGCCTATTGATACCTGTTATGAAACTATAGTCTCGGACTAATTGTAACTCCACATGCTGCTGCTCTAACGTTACCGCACGGGAGAGAGAGCGGGCGCCGGGCGGGCGAGCGAGCGAGAGAAAGAGAGCGAGTGATTTATCAGATTTGTTCTACAATAGGAATAAAAGCCTTGAGGATCAAATTAAAGTAAATACAACATACAGTAAATTGATTATGACTATGGGTTATGACTTGTTAGCTAGTGGTTATGCTGCCAGCAATACATTATAACCACACGTTGCTTCTCTCACCATTGAAATTAGTATGCCGACTAACTTTGGAAGTTTAAAAACATTAGCAAACAAGACTTACAGATCATAGTTTCTGTGGGATGAATTTCTGACGGCTCCGTGTCCGGTCGGCCCTAGCTAGGTCCTAGGTCTGTGTCCCACCGTGTGTCCGTGACCGTCAGTCCAGCTGCGGCTCGGGACAGAGATTGTGAAGCAGCTCAGCTGTTTATTAAACCACGCAGGTCAGGTGTTGTATGGGTATCCCCTCCTCAACTTCACCGTGTCGCATAATAAGCCTCCTGTCCTGTCTAAAATGATCACCGTGTGTTTTGTGAGGGAGGCGGCTGCGGCAGCGATGTAGTCCCGTCTCCTCACGTCTAAACACACCCGGTGACTACAGCTAGCTAGCGCGGCTTACAGTATGTACTGTTACAGACACCGTGGACTACTTTTCCTCAAAGGCTGGAGTACACAATACTTCTCCATTATTTTAAAAATGCAATGTAAAACTACAGAACAAAAAGGAACACACTAAATGACAACAGTTCAATTCACTACTACCTACTACTGTGCATTGGTTGAGGCTGTTAGGTTCGGTCAGGTTCTCACGACTCCCTCCCGTGACGTATTCGAATGCTGTGAACTTTTTAGCAGCGTAGCTCAAAAACGCCACTTTTCTCTCAGAATTTACATATTTGTGTTTTGAAAAACGTATAAAATCCTTCATAGTCTTTTTGAATGGGCATGTCCAGAGTAGGTTATGAATCAATCTCGTTTTTTTTTAAACCTGCAAGTTGCTCTTTAAGCATACTGTCTTAAATCTGCCAAACACACTCTCTCTCTCTCTCTCTCTCTCTCTCTCTCTCTCTCTCTCTCTCTCTCTCTCTCTCTCTCTCTCTCTCTCTCTCTCTCTCTCTCTCTCTCTCTCTCTCTCTCTCTCTCTCTCTCTCTCTCTCTCTCTCTCTCTCTCTCTCTCTCTCTCTCTCTCTCTCTCTCTCTCTCTCTCTCTGCTTTGCATTGGCGGTCACCCCCTCAAATGATCTTTCGATAAAGGTTAAATAAAAAAATAAATAGAAGATAATTACATTTTTTCTTAGAGGTTTGGTGCAGTGATAGATAGATCCGAATCTGAAGATTTTTGGACCTTGTCAATTTGTACTTTATTCAAATTCTAATGTGAGACTTGAATATAATAATAATAATAATAATAATAATAATAATAATAATAATAATAATAATAATAATAATAATAATAATAATAATAATAATAATTTGTCTGTTTTGTGGCATTTACTGTAACAACTAATGGTGTAGTTTTTTTCTCATGAGGACATTCTCATTAGGGTCACACACACACACACACACACACACACACACACACACTCTCCCATACACACACACACACTCTCCCACACACACATATACTCCCACACACACACATACTCCCACACACACACACACACACACACACAAGTACTCGTACAAACACGCAATCACACACACATGTACTCGTACACACACGCAAAATCACACACACACACATGTACTCGTATACACGCACGCACACACTCACCCACCCACACACACACACACACACACACACTCTTACACACACACACACACACACACACACACATCTCTCTTACACACACACACACACACACACACACACACACAACAATCTCTCTTACACACACACACACACACACACACACACACACACACACACACACACAAACACACACACAATCTCTCTTACACACACACACACACAATGTCCTTGAACATGCCAAAGCAAATGAGATATGTGATACGACATTTTAAGTGTGTGGAAAAGGTTACAACGAACAACGTGTGATATAAAAGCATGATGAACGAGCACATACGTTATCCGGTAAACACATGTCCGCATAATGAATCCTCCCCTTTATCATTCTGCAACTAAATCGGCTGAATAACACACACACACACACACACACACACACACACACACACACACACAGACAGACACAGACACACACACACACACACACACACACACACACACACACACACAGACACACAGACACACATAGACACAGACACAGACACAGACACACAGACACAGACACACAGACATAGACACACACACACACACAGACATAGACACACACACACACACACACACAGACACACACACACACACACACACACACACACACACACACACAGACACACACACACAGACACACACACACACAGACACACACACACACAGACACACACAGACACACACAGACACACACACACACACACACACACAGACACACACACAGACACACACACACACACACACAGACACACACACACAGACACACACACACAGACACACAGACACACAGACACACACACACACACACTAAATCATTATATGAAAGAAAATATAATAATTTTAAAAAATTGCCATCGCCGTTTGTCATTGCACGTTATTACTGCATGACCTCTGTGTCTCCTTGATGGCTGCGCTCTCGTCACCATTCTCGTTCGGCCATTATTACGGCCCTGATCCCCCGCTGTGTGTGTGTGTGTGTGTGTGTGTGTGTGTGTGTGTGTGTGTGTGTGTGTGTGTGTGTGTGTGTGTGTGTGTGTGTGTGTGTGTGTGTGTGTGTGTGTGTGTGTGTGAGTGAGTGAGTGAGTGAGTGAGTGAGTGTGAGAGCGAGCGAGCGTGCGTCTGTGTTTGTGAGAGAGAACACTTTCTCCTGCTGGGATAATCTCCATTCTACCATCTACACTGTCATCCTCTCGTCACTGCCTCTCCACTACAGTATGTACAATAGCTCCTTACTGTACACATCACACAGACACATTTCTACAGGTAAATCCCATTGAGACCGAAGACTCTTTTTCAAGGGAGACCTGTTCCCATTCACACACACATTCACACACCGATAGCAGCAGGCTAACTATATCGACAGTCACACGAGGCAAGGTGGGTGAAGGGTCTTGCCCAAGGACACAACAACCATGACACAGGTGGCAGGGCGGGGATCGAAACCTCTAACCCTTCGATCATTGGCCGACCCGCTCTACCACCTGAGAGAGAGGGGGGGATGACCTGCAGTAAAGGTCCACGGGTCGGATTTGAACCCGCGACCACTGCAACGAAGGCCGGAGCCAATATGGTACACGCTCTATCCACTACACCACCAGAGCACTGTGTTTTAACCATATGTAACAGGTTAAAACACTGCAGTTAAATCATGGCAGGAAGCCTTCACACTAACCGGTACAAGGTCACTGAGAATTTTCGCTTGGAATAAATCTTTATTAGTGAGTTAATTAATCAATCAACTTCTGTATTGAGGGAAAGTGGCAGTGTGGGTCATTTCTCAACTTTTAAAGGAAAATCGAACGGTGCAACAACTTTGGCCACACTAAAACTTAAAACACACACGCACACACACAGACGCAGACGCACGCACACAAAGACAGAGGCACACACACACAGACAGACAGACACACATACACACACAGACACACTTATCAACTTTTAGGGGACATTAAACGGGCAACAACTTTGTCCACTCTTATACTTAACACCCACACGCACGCACACACACACACACACACACACACACACACACACACACACACACACACACACACACACACACACACACACACACACACACACACACACACACACACACACACACTCTGGCCACTCTTAAACTCCAATACACAAGGGTAAGACATGTAATGCTTAAAAGAGAAAAAAAAAACTGTAATTG
>CM049410.1:26922500-26927500 GCA_026929865.2 Hyperoplus lanceolatus
TCGTGAAATATATTTGATGGGCCACAAATGTCAAACTTTACAGCTGCGGTGCCTTAGCTATTAAAAATGCACTCGCTTCCATATCTCCGTCCGTTCTAATCCCTCCATCCCTCCATCCATATTTTATCCGTCCATCCCTATTTCTTGCTTGGGACAGTGGAGTCATGTCTTATTGATCTATATAATAAATAGTAATACCATTAATTAAAAAAACTAATCAGTGACTCCATAAAGGAATTTTTTCCACGTAAGATTTTGCTCTTAAAGCTATAGTGCGTAACTTTTCCATGCCATGAGGAATTCTTTATTACAACAACATTTTTCTGGGATTTTTCTGAGCTCCTGCCGAGGGGTGGGGGGGGGGGGGGCACCAGTTTATAAACACTGCCATACTGAGAAATATACAGAGAGAGTTTTGTGGAGCTGATAATAGGCTTGATCAACTTTGTGTCAACTCATTTACCAATGGTTCGAATATAACCTAACATTCATACGGAAAAAAATACGCACTATATCTTTAAAACTATGCTCTTTTTTTCCTGTCTGTCCACACACACACACACACACACACACACACTGGCAGGCCTAGCTAAGTCTCATGCTATTGCTAAATTTCAACTCATTTAGCAATAGCCTGAATATAACCAACGTTCCTTTATACATAAAAAGTTACGCACTACAGCTTTAACACCACTTCCTAGCGGATAATAAAATGAAGGCTTTGGCCGCACACTGTCTATTCTGCCGAAGGTCTAGCTAACTGCCCTTTGCCAGGAAACAAGACAGAGAGCTTTAAGCACCCAACAGATCATAACAGAGCAACATCACATCCATCAGACTAGTGGGTTCTCAGAAGGGAGGTTCAAGCTACCAACCGCAGCCCAAAGATAATTCATTACCGGCCAAAGGATATTAGAGCAAAGAGTCGATTAAAAAGAAATAAAAAGGGACTGATTTACAGTTTAGACAGACAGACAGACAGACAGATAGACACACAGACACACAGACACACAGGCAGAGACAGACAGACAGAGAGAGAGAGAGACACACACACACACACACACAAGACAGACACACACACACACCACACACACACACCTATATGAATGAGGGGCCGAGGCTGTCTATCAAACAGTTTAGTTAAGGCATTGTACGAGTTGAAAATGGAGAAATGGCAGCCGAAGAAACAATGTACTGTATCTGGTTGTATGGGGGACGGAGGGTATGACATTTTACTGTCATATGTTCAATTTAGAGGGAAAAAGAAGCAGAAATGTATTATTTCTTGGCCTACTTTCTCTCAGTCTCTCTCTTCTGCATAGTGTCTGTTATGTGGCACAGCTTTGGTTTAGGTCTATTAGTAACAGATAGTGTGAAACAGGAGGAAGTTTACTCTTTATATGTGTCTGTGTGAGTGAGTGAGTGAGTGAGTGAGTGAGTGTCTGTGTGAGTGAGTGAGTGAGTGTCTGTGTGTGTGTCTGTGTGTGTGTGTGTGTGTGTGTGTGTGTGTGTGTGTGTGTGTGTGTGTGTGTGTGTGTGTGTGTGTGTGTGCATGTGAAAAGGACATACTGTATGTCCGTTAGCGATAGGAAGACTAGAGCTCTGCATGGACCACTGGGAAGCAAACCTTTCACGGCCCTGGAACTAATATTTCACAATTCACCCCAAAGCCACGGGGCAGAAAGCGATGCAAAACGCTGCAAAACGGGGTCTTCAAATGGAGCAAGGTCGTTTATGTAGCTGTGAAAAGTATCAGCCATCCATCATGCTTTGCTTTTTGACTGACAGCTGATTTGACAACATTTCTAGTTTAAAAATGCCCACGATGGGATGGTGTGTATAATATATATATACTGTATTTACAGGGATTTGATAATGGTTATTACATAACAGGAATGGTCAACTTTAGGTTAAAAGTACCCTACCGGTGAAAGGTTCTAGAAGACCTACTGAATTTTACATTGAAGTTATGAACCTAATATTTGTTCCCTGAAAGAATGGGATCAGAATAAAGGCAAAATTAAAATCTGTAGAAAAAAAAATCTAACGTGTCTGTAGGGCACTTCGTAGTAGCACGTATCATATTGGCTCAGTCCTTGTTGCAGTGGTCGCGGGTTCAAATCCAGCCCGTGGACCTTTACTGCAGGTCATCCTCTCTCTCTCTCTCTCTCTCTCTCTCTCTCTCTCTCTCTCTCTCTCTCTCTCTCTCTCTCTCTCTCTCTCTCTCTCTCTCTCTCTCTCTCTCTCTCTCTCTCTCTCTCTCTCTCTCTCTCTCTCTCTCTCTCTCTCTCTCTCTCTCTCTCTCTCTCTCTCTCTCTCTCTCTCAGAGTTTTGTAAACTAATATAAATAAAATATCCTCTTCCCCTGAAACTGTTGAGAAATCACGATCTAAACTGAGCCTTCCCCTGTGGAGACAACATTAACAATCTGTCTCTAAAAATACATAAATAGGACAAGTGCAAAGGAATGAATGGACAATTAACATTCACCTTGACAACACACACACACACACACACACACACACACACACACACACACACACACACACACACACACACACACCTGTCTGAAAGTGTGTTGACAAGGTGGAGCTTAGTTAATACCCACTTGTAACTAACTGCTATCCAGACTGGTCTCTTAATTTTCTTCGAGAGCAGTACATAACATATTCCCTGAAATAAAAGTGGATCTCTTAACAAAGCTATTGAAATGGCTGTGGTGAAGTGTGTAGGGCGGACGACAACTCAACCACAGGGTCGGTGGTTCGATCCCCCGTCTCCCCGCCACATGTCGAAGTGTCCTTGAGCAAAGAGACACTGAACCCTAAATTGCTCTCGAAAGTTAGCCTGCTGCTATCGGTGTATGGATGTGTGTGTGAATGAATGGTAACGTGGGAATGGGAACAGGTCTCCCTTGAAAAAGAGTCTCCGGTGTTAATGGGATTTACCTGTAGAAATAAAGGTTCAACTATCTAGGGCTGCAGACAGAAGCAAACATAGCCATGTATCTTTCCACTAGCTCGAGTGTGACATTTAGGAGGAAGTCAGTGAAGTATTAAAAAAATGGCTGTGTTCATGTTTGGGTCCCATTGGAAGACACATTACTGGGGGCGCTCCGGTGGTGTAGTGGATAGAGCGCGTACCATATTGGCTCCGGCCTTCGTTGCAGTGGTCGCGGGTTCAAATCCGACCTGTGGACCTTTACTGCAGGTCATACCCCCCCCCTCTCTCTCTCTGTCTCTCTCTCTCTCTCTCTCTCTCTGTCTCTCTCTCTCTCTCTCCCCATTTCAACTCTGTACTGTCTTAGGTGCAAAGGACAGCTCTCTCTCTCTGATCATCAATTTGAAGGTTACAGCAGTAGCAACACCTTTGCAGATAAAATGGCCACCCATCAACATTCTTGTGACATTGGTTGTGTGAGTGAGTGAGTGAGTGAGTGAGTGAGTGAGTGAGTGAGGCCTTATTCCAAAGCCTTGTCTTAACACTGTGGACGTCAGGGTGGACTATTGAAACGCCCTCTAAGAGAGATCAACTTTATACAGCAATGGAGATGCCTTTTAATTGGCTTGCAGAATAGACAAAGCCTTCACTTCATCTGCTAGGAAGTGCTGTTAAAGCTATAGTGAGTAGCTTTTTCTATATACATGAATGTTGATAATATTCAAGCCATCGCCAAATGGGTGTCAACAGTGAGCTATCCCTTTAAATATAGAGGAATTGCGGAGCCCTAATTGGTTGTATAATATCTAAATTATTCAATAATAACGAGACCTTGCCTGACCCATAAAGAGTAAGCTGTATAGATATGTACAGACAGACAGACAGACAGACAGACAGACAGACAGATAGACAGATAGATAGATAGATAGATAGATAGATAGATAGATAGATAGATAGATAGATAGATAGATAGATAGATAGATAGATAGATAGATAGATAGATAGATAGATAGATAGATAGATAGATAGATAGATAGATAGATAGATACAGTATCTCACAAAAGTGAGTACACCCCTAACATTTCTTCAAATATTTCATTATATCTTTCCATGGGACAACACTGAATAAATGACACTTTGATACAATGTAAAGTAGTCAGTGTACAGCTTGTATAACAGTGTAAATTTACTGTCCCCTCAAAATAACTCGACACACAGCCATTAATGTCTAAACTGCTGGCAACAAAAGTGAGTACACCCCTAAGAAAAAATGTCCAAATTGGGCCCAAAGTGTCAATATTTTGTTTTGCCATCATTATTTTCCAGCACTACCTTAACCCTCTTGGGCATGTAGTTCACTAGAGCTTCACAGGTTGCAACTGGAACCCTCTTCTACCCATTCATGACGACATCAAGGAGCTGGTGGATATTAGAGTCCTTGCGCTCCTCCATCTCCCGTTTTAGGATGCCCCAAAGATGCTCAATAGGGTTTAAGACTGGAGACATGCTTGGCCAGTCCATAACCTTTACCCTCAGCTTCTTTAGCAAGCCAGTGGTCGTTCGGAGGGGTGTTTGGGGTCGTTATCATGTTGCAGTACTGCCCTGCGGCCCAGTTTATGAAGGGAGGGGATCATGCTCTGCTTCAGTATGTCACAGTACATGTTAGAATTCAATGAACTGTAGATCCCCAGTGCTGGCAGCACTCATGCAGCCCCAGACCATGACACTCCAACCGCCATGCTTGACTCTAGGCAAGACACACTTGTCTTTGTACTCCTCACCTGGTTGCCGCTCCACACTCTTAACACCATCTGAACCAAATACATGTATTTTGGTCTCATCAGACCACAGGACATGGTTGCAGTAATCCATGTCCGTAGTCTGTTTGTCTTCAGCAAACTTTTGTGGGGTTTCTTGTGCATCATCTTTAGAATAGGCTTCCTTCTGGTTTGACAGCCATGCAGACCAGTATGATGCAGAGTGCGGCGTATGGTCTGAGCACTGACAGGTTGACCCCCCACCCCTTCAAGCCCTTCAGCAATGCTGGCAGCACTCATACG
>CM049410.1:26930000-26940000 GCA_026929865.2 Hyperoplus lanceolatus
GAAAAGGCTTTGGGTAAATAAAGGTGTTACAGTAAAAATAAAAAACCTTGCCTGAATTATCCCACTCAACCTTGGCTGTAATACTTGATGGATGGGTCGGAAGTTTATTGATTTAAAGTTACAGTGCGTAGAATTTGTTGGCATTTAATTTACAGAACAGAATGGTAAATGGACTTGTATAGCGCTATATCTCCGTTTATCACAGACTCAAAACGCTTTACATTGTTTTTTGTACACATTCACCCAGTCACACACACATTCATACACCGATAGCAGCAGCTACCATGCAGGGTAGGCTTAGCACTAGGGTGCTAAGCTAACTAAGCTAACTATCGGGAGCAATTCGGGGTTCAGTGTCTTGCTCAGGGACACTTCGACATGTGGCGGGGAGACGGGGGATCGAACCTCCGACCCTGCACACCAGATGCGAATACCCTACCCACTTCGCCACTGCCGCCCCAAACTTGACTTGGTACTTGATGTGTATTTTAATCTTGATGTATTTCATGCCCCTGTAAAAGTACTTTGAGTGGCCTTGTGTCTGCATTGTGCCATAGAAATAGACTTGCCTTGTCTTGCCTTGGTAGAAATGGGATGTAATACTGTAATATAAGTATGTTTTAATTACTGAATAATCGTTTGAAAATGTGTTTTTTATATAACCTAGTAACTTCTTGTACTTGAAGGCCACCGTAGCTTCTGTAAATGATCTACAAAGGGAAGGGGTTAGCAAGGGATAGCTGCATTCTAGAACTATCCCCACTTGAGGCCACTTAAATATTCCAATAGTACACACTGTACCTTTAATGGAAAGTCAGAGTATAAGCTTACAATGTTTAAAGACATTTTTATGACCTAGTAGTAACTATAGCTTCTTGTCCTTGAAGGCCACCGTAGCTTCTGTAAATTCTCTACAAAAGGGAGGGGTTAGCAAGGGAGCGTTGACATCTAGATATTATACACACTGCACCTTTAATGGGAAGGGGGAGTATAACTTGTATTTACCTTTGTTGAAGAACATTGAAGCCATCTGTCCCATCTCAACTCGCTCCACGATGTCAAACTGATCCACTTGCCCTCCCGATCGCTCTGTGGGAAAACATTAAGGGTGTATTCACACTGGGAAAGTCCGCTAGTTCACTTTCTTTGGTCCAGACCAAATAGAGTTTTGATTTTTTGTTTGGTGTGGTCCACTTTCATATTGCCCCTTTTGCAAGTGAACCACATTACAAGCAAAACCACACGTGATCTGAGGTCATTCATTCATTGGACAGACATTCTGAGAGAAACAGGAAGCACGAAGTTAAAACTGCGAAATATATAATTGATATAATATGGGGTTAAAAATAATAAAATGGCCTACATCTAACCTATAAATAAAGAGGAAAAACATCAAATTATTGTTGTTTCATATGGTTATAATATGAAGCCCTATGTCAATGCCACGTTATGTGGCTTGTAGCCTACAATGTGAAACATCATTTTTACTGTATTGTTGGTGCTGGAGCGTGTCACACGAGAAGAATAGGCTCAAGCTGACACTCATCTGATTAGCTGTGTATCAGCTGGGTCGGCGCAGTTCACTCTAAACTGACACGGGGTATTGAGGTCCCGTACATGGGAAGCAAATAAAACACACACTTCTTCGCAGCGTGAACCTGTTGGCACTGTGGAGAGACGCTCCCCTCTCCTTCATCTGATCGCTGAACACATTCAGCATGTTTAGTGTCCTCTCGATCAAATGTAATATATTGTTCTGGTCTCCCGGTCAAACCACAACTTATCGTCCTAACAATGGCGACAACAACACTTTCCCATAATGTGAAGCTGACGGCTATTTATTAAAAAAAAAAGAAAGAAAAGGCACAGTGCCTCCTGCATTTGGGTCGGATCGAGTCCGGACAAATTCACACCACAAACGAACTGCAGCAGAGTGCGTTTGGAAGCACCGAGACTACCTCTTCAGCTGGGTCTCGGAGCGTTTGTTTGGTCCGCCCGCGTTGCTGTATTCACACTGCCTGAAAGATGCGCACCGAAGGCAGAAGTGCATCTGAGTTCGTTTCAACCGAACTAAACCGGCATGTGTATACACCCTAAGACGACATCTGTATAGGGGAGAGTGGCCTAAGTCGTGCAACGTTTCACTCAAAGTGACTTTAAAGTGAGGCCTTGACAGTAAAGTCTCCAACTCAAATATGTACATATATTTCAGGGTGTAGCAAGGGGTGGCATAACTTCCAAAATGCACAACTCAGGCCACTAATAAAGGTCAGAAAACAGTCTAGTGATTTGATTTCACCTTTAATTGTCAGATTCCTCTCAAATTTTGTGATTTTTGACATATTGTATAAATTACATTAGGTGCATTGGTCTCTAAAGATAACCAGTGTAAACATGACTCCTGTCCTACTGAGATCCAAAACTTTAATATCATGAAAAACTAAACCATAAACTAAAACTGTTGATGGTGAAGTTATCAATACATTCAATTAGTTGAGAGCCGATAGATGGATGGATGAAAAAAAAAAATATATATAACACACACAGACAGACAGACACACAGACAGACAGACAGACAGACACACAGACAGACACACAGACAGACAGACAGACAGACAGTTGAACTACAGACAGTGATAAACCAACAGACTCACGATACTCACGGACAGACAGTATGGGTTTGGTCTCCGGCTCTGAGCGACCTCGATTCACCACGTCATCGTCATCTGAATAATCTGATGTGGAATCACTGTGTTCAACCTGTGGACAGAATACATGTGTTTAAAGCCCCTGTTGTTTCAAGGTGTGTGTGTGTGTGTGTGTGTGTGTGTGTGTGTGTGTGTGTGTGTGTGTGTGTGTGTGTGTGTGTGTGTGTGTGTGTGTGTGTGTGTGTGTGTGTGTGTGTGTGTGTGTGTGTGTGTGTGTGTGTGTGTGTGTGTGTGAGAGAGTGAGTGAGTGAGTGAGAGTGAGTGAGTGAGTGAGTGAGTGAGTGTGTGTGTGTGTGTGTGTGAGAGAGAGTGAGTGAGTGAGTGTGAGTGAGTGAGTGAGTGAGTGAGTGAGTGAGTGAGTGAGTGAGTGAGTGAGTGAGAGAGAGTGAGTGAGTGTGAGTGAGTGAGTGAGTGAGTGAGTGAGTGAGTGAGTGAGTGAGTGAGTGAGTGAGTGAGTGACTGAGTGAGTGACTGACTGACTGACTGACTGACTGACTGACTGACTGACTGACTGACTGTATAACAATGTGTGTTATCAGGGAAACAAAGGCTTTCTATAAATCATGGCTGCGAAGGATATTCCTGTATTCCTCTTAGTTTCTTATAACAAAGACGAAATTATCTGTAATTGCTGCTTCACTGAAAAACAACTTATTTCATTCTAATTAAAAAGGAAATGAAGACGACTGTTTAACTGGTTCATTTTTAATTCATTCATTTCTATTAATTCCCGAATGTAACCTGGAGCGTTGGTTTCAAATCGTTTTACAGCGCCATATAAAGGATGTCCTTGGTTTGTGAGTAAGTGATTTTCCCCTTTAATTAACCATTACATTTCATAAGCTTTTTAGGGTGAAGAGAACACGTAGAACTGTTTGATATTTTACAAGAAGAAATTACACTTAAAAAACTTTTGTAATTAAATATATATATATATAAAATAAAAGAATGCGAACAAAGTCAATGAATGGTAAATGGTAAATGGACTTGTATAGCGCTATATCTCCGTTTATCACAGACTCAAAGCGCTTTACATTGTTTTTTGTACACATTCACCCAGTCACACACACATTCATACACCGATAGCAGCAGCTACCACGCAGGGTAGGCTTAGCACTACTATCGGGAGCAATTCGGGGTTCAGTGTCTTGCCCAGGGACACTTCGACATGTGGCGGGGAGACGGGGGATCGAACCTCCGACCCTGCACACCAGAGGCGAACTTCCTACCCACTTCGCCACTGCCGCCCCATGTATTGTAAAAACAGAAAAATCACAACAGTGGCACCTTCAAACACTGTTGATCAAAGAAGCTAATATGACTGTAGTTACTGTGGTATCAGTGGTGGTATTACTGTGGTACTCAGGTATGCAGCCATGGCATTATAATAGTGATTAACTTGTTGACAAATTTTCAGGATTGTGTCAGAAGCATCATAAAAGGAGCTGCACCGCAACTTGGAAAATACTGCAAGTTACTTTTTGAAGTTGATTTTTAAAATTGAGATTGAAAAAAAGTCAGGTGGTTAAAATTGTGTGTGGCTACTGTGTGCCATGATACAAAACAAACACAAATGTAGGGGAGGGGGGATTATATTAAATTGTCAAGATAAAACACGAGACTGTTTTTTTTTTAAGATATTTTTTGGCATTTTTATGCTTTATTGATAGTGTAGAGACAGAGTTGAAATGGGGCAGAGAGGGGAGGGACATGCAGAGAACGACCGCGGGCTGGAATCGAACCCGGGTCCGCTGCTGGCCGAGGCCCATGGGGGGGGGGGGGGGGGGGGGGGGGTGGACGCCCTACCAACTGGTGAGACTGTTTCTCAATTAAATTTAATTAAATGTAATTAAACTTCATTGTCCCCTTGGAGAATCTTGTCTTTCTGAACAACTTGGCTGCACTAAAACAACAACAATAAAACTAATTATTTTTATGTTGATTGATTTGTTTTTTATTATTATTTATTTTACTTCTCTGTAGCACTTTGAGATTCTAGTATACAATAAAATGTATTATTATTATTATTATTATTATTATTATTATTATTATTATTATTATTATTATATTCATCAAACTTTTTGTCCTTAAGAATAGATGTACTGTCTCCTGTTTCAGGCTAATACACTCAAAAATAAAAAAGTGAAATCCTTTACTAGTGTTAATAAAACGCTTCACTCACTCAGAAAGGTATAAAAACCATTTCCAACTTCTGCCTCTTGTTTTCTATTACGTGGGAGTAAAAAAAAATATATATATATATATATATATATATATATATATATCCTTGATTACGGTGATGTGGTTTACCGGCATGCATCTCATTCATGTCTTAAACTCCTAGACTCTGTTTTTCACTCTGCTTTAAGGTTCATCACAGGAAATGCTTATGACACACACCATTGTATTTTATATGAAAAGGTTGGGTGGTACTCCCTTAAAGAGAGACGTGATGCACATTGGCATATTTTTATTTACAAAGCCTTGACCGGGAAGCTTCCTCGTTATTTAACAGAAATGTTGCAAATTTCAGATGGGCTTTATCAGACCCGCTCCACTGACATGCTCATGCTTTATTCCCACAAGCCCGGTCTGAGCTGGGAAAGACAGCTTTTGGCTTCAGTGCCCCGACTCCTGGAACAACTTACAGCAACAAATTAAACTAAATACCTTCATATCCTTTAATCAATTTAAACAAACTATCTTAAATCTGCCAAACTCTACCTGTAACTGTTTTAATTAGGCTATATTGTACTTTCACCCATTTAATTTTAATTGCTGCCACTCTTCACCACTAGGTAAATGTTTCAATTGTTTTTTTTGTTTTTTTCCTCTCTCTTCACCTGTTGTTGTGTATTTGATGTATTTGCATTGAATATTGTGTATGTATTGTTGTTTTTCCTTGGAATTTATTTACTCGACATCATTGTAAATGAGGGTCACCCCTCAATTGGTCTCTCGAGGATAAATAAAAGTTAAATGAAAATGAAAATATATATATATATATATATATATATATACATATACAGTATCTCACAAAAGTGAGTACACCCCTCACATTTCTTCAAATATTTCATTATATCTTTTCATGGGACAACACTGAATAAATGACACTTTGATACAATGTAAAGTAGCGTGTGTACAGCTTATATAACAGTGTAAATTAACTGTCCCCTCAAAATAACTCGACACACAGCCATTAATGTCTAAACTGCCGGTTACAAAAGTGAGTACACCCCTGAGTTAAAATGTAAAAAATTGGGCCCAAAGTGTCAATATTTTGTGTGGCCACCATTATTTTCCAGCACTACCTTAACCCTCATGGGCATGGAGTTCACCAGAGCTTCACAGGTTCCCACTGGAATCCTCTTCTACCCATTCATGACAACATCACGGAGCTAGTGGATACTGGAGACCTTGCGCTCCTCCATCTCCTGTTTTAAGAAGCCCCAAAGATGCTCAATAGGGTTTAGGTCTGGGGACATGCTTGGCCAGTCCATAACCTTTACCCTCAGCTTCTTTAGCAAGCCAGTGGTCGTTAGGAGGTGTGTTTGGGGTCGTTATCATGCTGCAATACTGCCCTGCGGCCCAGTTTACGAAGGGAGGGGATCATGTTCTGCTTCAGTATGGCACAGTACATGTTGGTATTCAATGAACTGTAGATCCCCAGTGCTGGCAGCACTCATGCAGCCCCAGACCATGACACTCCAACCACCATGCTTGACTATAGGCAATACACACTTGTCTTTGAACTCCTCACCTGTTTGCTACCACACACTCTTAACACCATCTGAACCAAATAAATGTATCTTGGTCTCATCAGACCACAGGACATGGTTGCAGTCATCCATGTCCGTAGTCTGCTTGTCTTCAGCAAACTGTTTGTGGGGTTTACTTTGCATCATCTTTAGAATAGGCTTCCTTCTCGGACGACAGCCATGCAGACCAATATGATGCAGAGTGCGTATGGTCTGAGCACTGACAGGTTGACCCCCCACCCCTTCAAGCCCTTCAGCAATGCTGGCAGCACTCATACGTCTATTTTCCAAAGCCAACCTTTGTGTACGACGCTGACCATGTGCACTCAACCTTCGTAAACTGGGCTGCAGGGCAGTATTGCAACATGATAACGACCCCAAACACACCTCCAAGACGACCAGTGGCTTGCTAAAGAAGCTGAGGGTAAAGGTGATGGACTGGCCAAGTGTCCCCAGACCTAAACCCTATTGAGCATCTTTGGAGCTTCTTAAAACGGGAGATGGAGAAGCGCAAGGTCTCTAATATCGACCAGCTCCGTGATGTTGTCTGAATGAGTGGAAGAGGATTCCAGTGGGAACCTGTGAAGCTCTGGTGAACTCCATGCCCAAGAGGGTTAAGGTAGTGCTGGAAAATAATGGTGACCACACAAAATATTGACACTTTGGGCCCAATTTGGACATTTTTTCTTAGGGGTGTACTCACTTTTGTTGCTTTCAGTTTAGACATTAATGGCTGTGTGTCAAGTTATTTTGAGGGACGGTAAATTTAAACACTGTAATACAAGCTGTACACTGACTAATTTACATTATATCAAAGTGTCATTTCTTCAGTGCTGTCCCATGGAAAGATATAATGAAATATTTGAAGAAATGTGAGGGTGTACTCACTTTTGGGATACTGTTATATATATATATATATATATATATATATATATATATATATATATATATATATATATATATATATATATATATATATATATATATATATATATATATATATATATATATATATATATATATATATATATATATATAAATATATTATATATATATATATATATATATATATTATATAATATATATATTTTTATATATATATTATATATAGTCTAAAAGCGGAAAAAGGAGTGATATATCACAGCTGAATGTTTGGGGCCCGAGTTGGTGTCGGCTATTACACGCACGCGCGCACACACACACATACACACACACAAGCACACACACACACACACACACACACACACACACACACACACACAATACACATACACACAGACACTCACACACGCATGCACAAGCGCGCACACACACACGCACTCACTCACTCACACAAACACTCACACACACACACCCACAAACTCCCTAAGCTCCATAACTCCTCAAGTGTAAACCCAGGAAGCATTAAGCAAGACGGCTTCAATATGCCATGCCTTCATATAGACAAATCCCCTTAACACACAGGCCTAGGCCACTTAGAAAACACAAAAGCTTTCTCTTACTCAAAGTCACACACACACACACACACAAGCGCTCACGCACACACACATACACACACACACACAAGCGCTCACGCACACACACACATACACACACACACAAGCGATCACACACACACACACACACACACACACACACACACACACACACACAAGCGCTCACGCACACACACATACACACACACACACGCGCTCACACACACACACACACATACACACATACACGAACAGTCACAGAGGCACACACACACAATCACAGACAGACACACATGCACAAACACACACACACACACACACACACACACACACACACAAACACAAACACACAAATCCCCTTAACACTAAAGCCCAGGCCATTTAGACAACACAGAAAGCCTTTCTCTTACTCAAAGTAAAAATGATTGAATAGCCGCTCTTTCCCCTTCGTTAACTAGTACAGTCCCACACGGGAAAGCTTTGGTCCAAATGGGTTTTTCGGCAACAGACACATTTCACTAGGGCTGCTACGATTGGACATAATAAAAAGAACAACAGCGGGCAATTCTAAATCAAGAAATACAGCCTCCTATTACAAAAAAAGGGGGATTTCTTTTTTAAAGGTGCTCTGAGGAACTTTTAAATATTTCTGAAACAGTCTCATTTTTCCTCTGATGATCATGAATGACATGTAACAGCCAATGAGACCAGCAGTGCAAAGAATGCTATTTTTATATAGTTTTTCTTAATGCCTTCGTCATGGGTATATGCTCGCCCAGGAACAACAGCTGGCGTAGTAAAAACACTACCGTCTCTTCCAAATGGTTCTCCCAGCAGAAGTTAAAAGGTGCACTATGCAGTGTCAGAGGAGGAGAGGATTTGTTTACATATGGAGAGCCTGCAGTAAGTTTACGAAACATATTTTCTCTTCATATATTATATATGTTCACTTGTAGTTTTGGGCGACTGTGGCTCAGTTGGTAGAGCGGGTTGGCCGATGATCAAAGGGTTGGAGGTTCGATCCCCGCCCTGCCACTTGTGTCATAGTTGTTGTGTCCTTGGGAAAGACACTTCACCCACCTTGCCTCATGTGAATGTCGATAGATAGCCTGCTGCTATCGGTGTATGAATGTGTGTGTGAATGGTAACGTGTAAATGGGAACAGGTCTCCCTTGAAAAAGAGTCTTCGGTCTCAATGGGATTTACCTGTATGAATAAAGGTTAAAGAAAAAAAGAAACAGACAGAGTGTAAGATCTGACCTCCTCCTGCTCTCTCCTCTTCCAGCGCAGTTGAGCGTTAGCCGCCGCCATCGCCTCGATCACAAACGTGGTCGTCATGTAGCTGCAGGGGACACAAAGGTTAAGACAAGAACACCAAAAAATTATTCAAAAAAAAGTTTAATAAAAGAAAATGTATCCAATGAAAAATCGGTTAAAAAATCATCCTATATAAAAAATTTTAAAAAATCACAATTCTTTAGTGAATCAATTTGTTTCCCAACCCTATTAATAACTCTGTTAACTCTGCTGTTTGAATTGAGTCGGTAACTGCCGAGACAAAACAGGCACATCTCATTCACTGCAAGACATCACCAAACAGTTTAATTTCCACCACTGGAGTCCATCTTATCAAATCAATTCTTTTACTTTGCTCCTGCCTAGTGGTGATTGTGTCACATTTCACCTCATCAGACAGTCAGTCAGTCAGACAGACAGACAGACAGACAGACAGACAGACAGACAGACAGACAGACAGACAGACAGACAGACAGACAGACAGACAGACAGACAGACAGACAGACAGACAGATAGATAGATAGATAGATAGATAGATAGATAGATAGATAGATAGATAGATAGATAGATAGATAGATAGATAGATAGATAGACAGACAGACAGACAGACAGACGATAATAGATAGATAGACAGATAGATAACAATAACAGATAACAGATAACAGATAGACAGATAGACAGATAGATAGATAGATAGATAGATAGATAGATAGATAGATAGATAGATAGATAGATAGACTCACCTCATAAAGCCTAAGAAGGT
>CM049410.1:26942500-26962500 GCA_026929865.2 Hyperoplus lanceolatus
ATTTTTGCATGTTTTTTTCCCCTTTTTTTTAAACTTTATAGTTATCATTGCTGTTGCAAATGGTTGACAGACAATTTCAGGACTGTAATGCAAGTCAGAAATGTCAGGTCACTCAAAACACACAAGTCAAAAGCCAAAACAAATAACAATTTGTCGAGTAAATGTTGTAAACTGACCATATCAGATCACCCCATGCTGATTTGCATTTTAGATTATTCAAAAAATAAATGCTACAAATTATGTTAAGATTTTAAATTGTCAGAGAAGTCAGAAAAACATGGATACAATCCCACTCCACACGTCTTAACAGCTTGTGATTAATAACTGTGTAATATCATACATATCATACCATTTTTTACATTAACTTATTCAATTCCCTATATAAAAGGGTCTTCAAGAACCACGTGCAGCCTATTGCAACGTAAGAATATTAATTCAAATATATATAAGGAAGTAAAATGTTTTTTCTAGTTTAATTTTTGCAATAAATGAGAACTCCATTCACATTTCTTCCGATTATATTTTAATTTAACGTTTGCGAGACATTCCCACAGGATAGAAAGTTCGCTCTAGACAGTATTTTAACTTTTAGAAACCACTGTTTAATTCGGCATTAACGAAATTCCTTAAAAAGCAATTATTTTATCACAAATGTGTCTTTTAAGAAGAGTTGACATTATGTATCTGCATCTGGCCACGTATGTTATTTGAACTGTCACACACACAATACATAAAATAATGCATTGTTGTGACGTACAGCTACGTCACGTGTGCACTTAATAATTAATAAAATAGAATAAAAACAGTCAAAATGTCCTTACCTCACTTGTTTCAAAGTATGTTGTGCTAATTGTAGCTGCTAGGGCTAGCTCAAGATGCCAGGTTGAGTAAAAACCTTCCAGACAAACGTACAGTCTCCACAATCTCCCCGCCAAGATATCCTCAAGTTTCGGGTATTAATTTAACGCCATAATAATATAGTGAAAATTAAAACAATGGCGCTTTCCCTGTGAGCGTAGCATATGGAGCTAGCGAGGCTCCCTCCAACAACAACACTCAGCTAACTGGGTAAATATCACCACACACCAGCTGATCTGTTTCGGCGTGAAACCGGCAGTCAACACCGGTGCTACCTTTCAAAATAAAACCTTGTACTGGTATACAGCCGTGGAAAAAAATTAAGAGACCACTCCAAATGTTCAGTGTCTCTCGTTTTACTCTATGGTTTTACTATTTATCAGTGTTGGGAACGTTACTTTAAAAAAGTAATTAGTTATAGTTACTCACTACTTGTTCCAAAAAGTAACTGAGTTAGTAACTGAATTACTTTATAATAGAAGTAATTAGTTACCAGGGAAAGTAACTATTTGCGTTAGCCTACTGTAAAAAAAAAGTTGCTATATGTCAAAAAAATTGATTTTTCTGAGCAGTTTTCACAAGTCAGTTGAAATGAGTAGAACAAACAGGCAGGCCTACTTGTAGGCTACATAACCTTCAATGTGTATTGCACATCAATAGACAGCAAGAGGTTTATCCTGCACTTCAAGTATTTTGTTCTCAACAAAAGTAGTAGAGGAGACTGCTGAATGTACCGTGCTGATCTGCTATATCACTGGATTCACTTCAGGGGTGTCGGCTAAAACCACTATAGTAGCCTAAATAATAAAACACTACTTAAGGCCAAAAACGTCAGACTATGAAGCATGAGACGATGAGAGGAGGAGTAAGGATTTAACTAAACAGCTGTTTCAACCGGCGAATCGCGGCCGTTTAATAACGTGCATAAATTATAACTTATAGAGATGGGAAAACTCCATGCACTTACTCACAAGGGCGATGCAAACAAACTCAGGGAGGGCACGTTTCGACCGTGGATTGATACCTAATTACTGCGGCAAAGTGCAGGCTCACACAACAGAGAAAAAGAAAAAGAAACTTCACTAAACAGGCGCTCCGGCTGACTGACGTGGCGACGCTAACTGACAGTTATGTCATCCACACTGAATAAAACAACTTAAAACACACCGGTCTCCTCACTAGCAGTATGGAGCCAGGGGTGCGTTCGGATTACACAGTTTATTCAATCAATTCATAGTAACGCACCGCATTTAACGTTCAGTAACGATAACGGCGTTGTAACGACGGAAAAAGTAATTAGTTAGATTACCCCGTTACTGAAAAAAGAACGGCGTTACCTAACGCCGTTATTTTAAACGGCGTTATTCCCAACACTGCTATTTATAGGCATAAGTTCGAGTAGAATGAACATTTTGGTTTTATTTGATAAACTACTGACAACATTTCTACCAAATTCACAATAAAAATGTTGTCATTTAGAGCATTTTTTCAATAAGTTATGTAGAGATGAGGATTGAAAAAAAAATCCAGACTGGTCTCTTAATTTTTTTCCGCGGCTGTATATTGTAATATTTAGAGGCATCTAGATCTAGTTGTGAAAGTTCTAGACGTCAACGCTCCCTTGCTAACCCCTCCCTAATAGGAAGAATTTACAGAAGCTACGGTGGCCTTCAAGGACAAGAAGCTATAGTTACTAAAGATGGCATCATCCACCACTGCCTCAAGTCTTTCCACAATATCAAGTGATGAGGTGAAGATGTATTTAGTTATTTATTCTATATACTTCTTCTTCTTCTTGGTCTTCCAACAGCAGTTATAACAATATTCAAATATGGTGCACTGAGTTTATTGACACTCGACTCAACATCATATGACACATTTTAGGCAAGTCAGCAAATGTTTCCCCTTACCCGGCATATCTAGTCAAGTGACACACGTGCACCTCATGTGACATGCACACACACACACACACACACGCACACACGCACACACACACACACACACACACACACACACGCACACGCACACACGCACACACAAATAGAAAGTGTAGAGAAAAGGTGCACCATATACATATATAGTATTTATTTAGAATGTAAAATAAAATAACATTTAAGGTAGACAAGATAGAATACTGTGCATAGAAATAAATGAGATAATGGCCATTACATTGGCTGTATAGAGGAAATATACAGACGCAAACAGACAAGGTTTAGTCAAATAAACACCTGAATGTACATGTTGGACCTTTGATTTATACTAGCATGGAAAAAGACATGTTATAGAAGAGAGAGAGAGAAAGGGAGAGAGAGATGGAGTATGAAAGAAGACATGTTATGGAAGAGAGAGAGAGGGAGAGAGAGATGGAGTATGAAAGAAGACATGTTATGGAAGAGAGAGAGAGAGAGGGAGAGAGAGATGGAGTATGAAAGAAGACATGTTATGGAAGAGAGAGAGAGAGAGGGAGAGAGAGATGGAGTATGAAAGAAGACATGTTATGGAAGAGAGAGAGAGAGAGAGAGAGAGAGAGAGATGGAGTATGAAAGAAGACATGTTATGGAAGAGAGAGAGAGAGAGAGGGAGAGAGAGATGGAGTATGAAAGAAGACATGTTATGGAAGAGAGAGAGAGAGAGAGGGAGAGAGAGATGGAGTATGAAAGAAGACATGTTATGGAAGAGAGAGAGAGAGAGAGGGAGAGAGAGATGGAGTATGAAAGAAGACATGTTATGGAGGATAAATAGACAAAAATCAATAAAAATAATTGACCAGTGCTTAAAAAAAAATAAAAAATGTTCAGCTTAAAAATACACCATAGTCAACTTAAACAACATGCACTTACAGTTAAAATCCTTCATCATACTTTATATATTTATTTACGTTTATTATATTATATTTATATTTACAAACTCTACCTGTAACTGTTTTAATTAGGCTATATTGTACTTTCACCCATTTCATTTTAATTGCTGCCACTCTTCACCACTGTGTAAATGTTTCAATTGTTTTTCTCTCTTCACCTGTTGTTGTGTATTTGATGTATTTGCGTTGAATATTGTTTATGTATTGTTGTTTTTCCTTTGCATTTGTTTGAACTCGACGTCATTGTAAATGAGGGTCACACCCCTCAATTGGTCTCTGGAGGATAAATAATAGTTAAATAAATATTGAAAAATTTCGATAAATGAGATTGCAGGAAAGCAGTTATATCAGCCTTTCCTTGACCATATAACAGAACTGACGGGACCTACATGACACCTCGTTGACTTTTGACTTTTTATTTACTGTTTAACATTTGACATAGAAACCTGTATAGTAGAGGACGCCATGTGTGTTGATAATTTTATTATATCTTTTATTCTTGCGTTCCTTTTTTCAGTGTTTCTTCGGTGTGTATGTTTATAAAAAAAGAAAAATGTGTGTGTGTGTGCGTGTGTGTGTGTGTGCGTGTGTGTGTGTGTGCGTGCGTGTGTGTGGGTGTGTGGGTGTGTGTGCGGCGTGCATTTGTTTATTTATTCCAGTTAACTATCCAGACTGCGTACATGTAACCAAGGGAACCGACCACAGTTATAAAATAAAGACAAAAAAACACAGAGTCGATTATTCCGGCCGCTCGTCTGCAGCCGGCATACTTCTTCTTCTTCTTCTTCTTCTTCGTGTCTTTGTCTGGTTTTCCAACTTCCAGTCGAGTTGATTTCACCTCGTCTAGGATCAGTTTTAAAAGGTCTCCATCGTACGCTGGGTTTATATGGCCGTGGTCCAGGGGTAGGGGGACGTTTTGGGCAATATGGTCTGGTTTTACCACCGGGAATTTCACCTCAGCTCCAGCGTTAGACTCTGTTTAGGGCGAGGAGGGAATGATAGCTTAGCTCAGCTCATTGTAGAGTTAGGTTTTCTTTATTAGTCAATTTAAACAAGAACACATTGAAATTCATTCTTCTCATCTCCCCTCTCAAGTTCCCACACTCCAGAGGGGGTCAGAGCGCCGGGTCAGCCATAGTACAGACAGGCAGGCAGGCAGGCAGACAGACAGACAGACAGACAGACAGACAGACGCACTCCAGAGGGGGTCAGAGCAAAGGGTCAGCCATAGTACAGACAGACAGACAGACAGACAGACAGACAGACAGACAGACAGACAGACAGACAGACAGACACACTCCAGAGGGGGTCAGAGCACAGGGTCAGCCATAGTACAGACAGACAGACAGACAGACAGACACACTCCAGAGGGGGTCAGAGCACAGGGTCAGCCATAGTACAGCGCCCCTGGAGCAGTTTGGGGTTAAGTGTCTTGCTCAAGGACACAATGATAAAGCAATTGTACAATATTTGACATAAGTTTACAAGCAATTGCAAAGAATATTTTGTATGAATTCTAAGTTTAGACAAAAACATTTTTTTATTGTTTTATTGTGTATACACTTATTAAAACAAACTTATGAATAATATTTTCCAGAGGGAAGGGGGACATTTTGGGCAATATGGTCTGACTTCACTAATGGGACTTTCTCCCCAGATCCAGCATTATTAGACTCTGCGTGTGTGGGGTCAGATAAGGCCATTATAATAACTTCTTTGTTTTTTGAAGATTTCTTTTTTTGTTGCATTTTTGCTTTTATTATTAGACAGTTTGCAGAGACAGAGATGAAATGGGGCAGAGAGGGGAATGACATGTGGTGTAGTGGTTAGAGCGAACCCCCCCCCCCCCCCCCCCTCCCACCCCTCCATAGAGTCTCAGTCCTCTTCACAGCAGACCCGGGTTAGAATCCAGCCCGGGTCGTTCTCTGCATGTCATTCCCCCTCTCTGACACATTTCATCTCTGTCTCTCCAAACGGTCTTATAATAATGCAAAAATGCCAAAAATAATCTTAAAACAATAAAATAAATACACAGCAGATATTATGAACAAGGACTGCCTAATGATGCCTAACTGTCTAAGAATAAAGAAAAAATGCCAAAAAATTATCTTTTGAAAAATGTACATTAATCTGATTTGGTTTTCTTACCTAATACGTCCAGTGAGACGTCCTCCTCAGTGTGATCAGGCTTCTCTTCCCTCCCTCCACACCATTCCTCTAAGTCTATGAGGAAACTGACCAGCATCGCCTCAAGCACACTGATCCCCACCAGGGCAAACGTCACCACACAGTAGACCGCTACAGGAGCAAGGAAGGGACGGCAACAAATAATATAATACAATAATATATAGAAAAAAGATATGTATACAGTAGGTATGTGTAAAAAAAAATTATTATTATTTAAAAATATTAACAAATTTAACTAAAGATACATAAGAAAAATCAATATCATTTATATGTATTTAAAAATATATTTTAAAAATAAAATTTATACGATGAAAAAATATATATAAATAAATTAAAAAGCTTTGCTTAATTGACCAAACCCCATCATTCTTTTACTAGTCCGACATTAGTTCTGGAATGTGTGGCTAGCTTTCAGGATTCTCACTGTTACAATATGTGTTGTTATGGTAGTTTCAGAGTGGAAAAAGTAAGTGGATCAGTTTACCCCACAGCTGGGGTAAAGTGAGCCACATGACAACTTTTTTTAAAACAATCATATTTTCCCTGCCCTTTGTCTTGAAAAAATTCTGCTAATGCCCATTTCTATGAAACATCCTGAATTAATGGGAAATGTGTAAATTTGAGTGATAAATCATTTTAGCTCTCTTAGAGGGAAGCACATGTAAAAAGTGGCTCAGATTACCCCGTTCTCCCCTATATATTAAAACATATATAGAAAAAATGTATTAAAAAAAATATTTGAAAAATAAAAAAAATAAACTAAAGATACATCAATATATATATATATATATATATATATATATATATATATATATATATATATATATATATATATATATATATATATATATATATATATATATATATATATATATATATATATATATATATATATATATATATATATATATATATAATATATATATATATATATATATATATATATATATATATATATATATATATATATATATATATATATATATATATATATATATATATATATATATATATATATATATATATATATATATATATATATATATATATATATATATATATATATATATATATATATATATATATATATATATATATATACACACATTTTAAAAGATATTAGAAATATATTATTTAAAAAAATTAACCAGGTAATTAGATATTTTATCCGTATTTTCACTCTAAATATGTGTGTTTGTCTTATGCATTGTATTAAAAAAACGATCAAATCTCACCCATCATGGGCAGTTCCGCTTCTGTTGACGGTAACATGTCCTTTAGAATCAGCAGCAGGACGGAGATGGAGAGCAGGATAGTCACTTTGAAGCCCAGCTTCTCCCCGCGCGCCTCGCTGATAAAGAAAGACGCCAGATCCAAAATCATGAAGTAGAACAACGGCACGATTATGATGACTGTATAAAGCATCGGTTTCCTCTTGATCGTCACCTGTAGAAAAAAAAACAATAAAAAAATCAATTGATTCATCAGCATTCAAAAGGCTTTATTTATTACAGAATGTCCAGTGAAATAAAACTGTGCTGTCAAAATAAAGTTTTTTTTGTTTTTTTTTAAAGATATTTTTTTGGCATTTTTATGCTTTATTGATAGTGTAGAGACAGAGGTGAAAAATGGGGCAGAGAGGGGAGTGACATGCAGAGAACGACCGCGGCCCTTAGCTCAGTTGGTAGGGCGTCCCCCCCGGGCCGGGCCCAGCAGCAGACCCGGGTTCGATTCCAGCCCGGTCATTCTCTGCATGTCACTCCCCTCTATGCCCCATTTCACCTCTGTCTCTTAACACTATCAATAAAGCATGAAAAATGCCCCCAAAAAAAAGAAGAAAAAAAAAAAAAACTATTTACATAGTGCGTATCAAATTATTTATATTTATACAATGCTACAATTTTCACAAAATGTAGAAAGCTTTCTAAAAATAAATGTTGACAAATAAACTAACTTTTGTATGCATGTATATTTGTATGTTGTTTATATGTGTGTTTTGTTATGTTTGTCATTGTGACATATAAAATCTTACCGTATATGTAAGACGGTTCATAGTTTTGCTTGAATAAACATTGATTTCGAGGTCTAGCAGTTCCCACTCTCCCTGTGTCACCATGAACTCCCGAGATATGTAATAAAGGACGGAGTCGTTTTTGAAGGATCCCAGGGTCAGGTGTGCCGCTGGTTGGACAATAAAACAAATATCAAACATTACATTACATTACATTACATACAGGATGCCTGAAATCGTTAGCCTCATAGCATAATAGCTTAAATCATATTTACTCTACTCTACTTTTACTCTACATCTACTCTATTCTGCATCTACTACAGACAGACAGACAGACAGACAGACAGACAGACAGACAGACAGACAGACAGATAGACAGACAGACAGACAGACAGACAGACAGACAGACAGACAGACAGATAGATAGATAGATAGACAGACAGGCAGACATGCTCAAATTTCGGCTTCATTCCCGGGCCGGGAGGAATGTGTAAGTGTGAGTGTGTAGAATGATTGTAGGTTTACTGGATTTTACCTGCGTAGCTATCGGAGCCAAATGTGATGTTGCATTTCTGCGTGTCAAAGGGGAAGAGTTTGAGGTTGAACTGACAGCTGAAAGTCATCCGCTGTTTGGCGTTTGCGTTCACATAACCGCTGGGATATATGCTGACTTGTGGACCCGTCTGAACCGTGCCAGTGTCTGAGGTGCTGTTGGGAAATTAAAATGAAGAAATAAAAGAATTCTGATGTAAATATGATTTCTTAAAGGTGCTACGAGGAACTTTTTAAACAATATTTTCCCTCTGGTGATCATAAATGACATGTAACAGCAAACGAGACCATCAGTGCAAACAATGCTATTTTTTATATTTTTCTTAATGCCTTTGTCATCGGTATACGCTCACCCAGGAACAACTTTGATTTAAAGCCCTACTTCACCAATGGGACTATGAAGGTGTATTGAACTCTGAGATCCTGTGTAGTATAAATGTGCAAAATTTTTAGAAACTGGATCATCCTAGCCTGAGAAAAGGCAGAAAGAGTGTTTTATGGCCTCACTGTCTAACCCTACAGTTTGCCCAGTTGTGACATCACAAGTGGCTAGGATGAACCAATTTCTAAAATGTTTGCCACATTTATACTACATAGGATCTCAGAGTTCAATACACCTTCATATTCCCACCGGTGAAGTAGGTTTTTACTAGTATGAAAGAAGACACGTTATGGAAGATAATAGACAAAAGTCTCAAAATTGACCAGTGCATTACGTTACTGTATGGGCGACTGTGGCTCAGGTGGTAGAGCGGGTCGGCCGATGATCAAAGGGTTGGAGGTTCGATCCCCGCCCTGCCACCTGTGTCATAGTTGTTGTGTCCTTGGGCATGACACTTCACCCACCTTGCCTCGTGTGAATGTCGATAGTTAGCCTGCTGCTATCGGTGTATGAATGTGTGTGTGAATGGTAACGTGGGAAAGGAAAACAGATCAGAAAAAAGAGTCTTCGGACTCAATGGGATTTACCTGTAGAAATAAAGGTTAAAAAAAAAAGTAATAATGAATAGTACATACTCCTCTCGAACTCCTAGGTCTGGGGTCCAAAGCCTGGTTCTGGGAATGGTTAACATGTCGATCCCACAGAAGTCAGAAGAATTCCAGGTTAGGAATTCATTTTGCCAAGACTAGAGGGTGGAAGAAATGTGTTTGAAAAAATCAAATAACTTACAGGGCCCTCCAGTGGTGTAGTGGATAGAGCGCGTACCATATTGGCTCCGGCCTTCGTTGCAGTGGTCGCGGGTTCAAATCCGACCCGTGGACCTTTACTACAGGTCATCCCCCCCTCTCTCTCTCTCTCTCTCCATTTCAACTCTGAACTATCTAATAAAGCTTGAAAATGCCAAAAAAAATATTATAATAATAATAAATACCTTCTTTTGATGTATCTCGTGTGAATTGACTATAAAAAAAACTTAACTTATCTTAACTAAAAAACTTCCAAAGGCACAATATTGCTAATATACACTAAAAGAGCCATAACTACAGTATACATTCGGGACTGATACGCCCCTGCCTCCTGGAACAGCTTACAGCAACAAATTAAAATTAATACCATGATATCCTTTATCCAATTTAAACATACTATCTTAAATCTGCTGTAACTGTAACTGTTTGAATAAGGCCGTATTGTACTTTTACCAATTTTACTTTATTTCCAGCCACTCTACACCTCCGTCTAAAATGTTTCTCTTTACCAACTTATTGAGTATTTGATGTATTTGTGTTGTATATTGTGTATGTGTTGTTGTTTCTGTTTCTCGACAGCAATGCAAATGAGGGTCACACCTCAATAATATCTCGAGTATAAATAAAGGTTAAATAAATAGATAGATAGATGGATGGATGGATGGATGGATGGATGGATGGATGGATGGATGGATGGATGGATGGATGGATGGATGGATGGATGGATGGATGGATGGATGGATAGATAGATAGATAGATAGATAGATAGATAGATAGATAGATAGATAGATAGATAGATAGATAGATAGATAGATAGATAGATAGATAGATAGATAGATAGATAGATAGATAGATAGATAATAATAATAATAAACTGGACCTCGACAGGAACATTTCTCACCATTTCGGTCCAGATGAGACTTGTGACAGTTTGAGACTTTTCGTCCTGCAAACAGACAATCAGAAATATACAGTTTACACACCCTGCGTTTCAAATCACTTACTTTTTCTTTTTACTACACTACATACTAAAGTACAGAAGAGTTTTAGTCTTTTTACTACACTACATACTAAAGTACAGAAGAGTTTTAGGGCCACAGAAGAGAGAAAAAAAATCAGATAAGGAAGATTTTTTTTCATTATGTCGAGAAATGTCAAGTTTAAAGACGAATACTCCAAAATGCAATTGGAGTTAGTGGGGCAATTATGTATTTTCAGGATACTACAATTGACGGGTATGTATTGGGACATCCTAAATCTTTTTCTGGCATACTAAATAGTAGGGAAGTATGGGGATTGGAACGCAGGGATAGATTCACGCAAATCACACATTAAAAAAAAACATATTTTCTCAATCAATTCGACAGACATTTAGGCAGATTGTTTAGGATTGAAGGAGTCAGCTATTCTGTGAAGTATAAGTGAACTATTCGGATGGGATTTGACCCTTAAAGCTATACTGCGTAACTTCAGTTTTTTCTGAGCTCCTGCGCCAGTGTCGGGGGTGGGGGAGTTGGGTGAAACCAGATAATAACTGCTGCCATACTGAGAAATACAGAGAGAGTTTTGTGGAGCTGATAATAGGCTTAATATAATAATCAACTTTCTGTCAACTCGTTTTGGGCGATGGCTGGAACGTAACGGACATTCATTTATATAAAAAAAAAAGTTACGCTTGTTTTTTTAAATGGGAAATAAGGCCGATAAAAAGTTACGCACTGTAGCTTTGAATTAGAAAAACTCCCACAAATACTAACCACTTGTAGAATGCCGTAGAGCAGCAAGTCTATGAAAACTTTGGTGGCCGTGGTCCAGTGTTTGACGGGACGGGTCACCAAGAGAAGGTCATTCGCTGGCGTCAAGTTCAAATGTTTGAGAAGCGGAACGTAAGAGCAGTCTGAGGTCTCACTGCTGGAAAGACCTGCAGAAGAAAGAAATAAATAAATAAAAAATCGATTATACCAAGGGCGCTCCGGCTGTGTAGTGGATAGAGCGTGTATCATATCGGCTCCGGCCTTCGTTGCAGTGTTCGCGGGTTCAAATCCGACCCGTGGACCTTTACTGCAGGTCATCCCCCCTCTCTCTCTCCCTCTCTCTCTCTCTCTCTGCCTCCCCATTTCAACTCTGTACTGTCTAATAAAAGCTTGAAAATGCCAAAAATTATCTTTAGAATATATATGTATATATAAATAAATAAATAAATAAATATTACATACAGGGTGCTCCGGTGGCGTAGTGGATAGAGCGTGGACCATATTGGCAAAAATAATAATTTTTTACTTCACCTTTATTTCTACAGGAAAGTCATTAAGGACTATTTACAATGGCGGTCTGACAAGCAACAAAAGCCAGTTAGGGGAAGGGAAAAAGGGCTAGGATACAACATACAGTAGACGTAAAATACAATTTAAATGCCAAACTAAAATTGGCCACGAGAACACAGACAGCAGTCAACAAGTAAACTTTTAGGTAAGGCTCAGTCCTCTTCACAGCAGACCCCGGGTTAGAATCCAGCCCGGGTCGTTCTCTGCATGTCATTCCCCTCTCTGACACATTTCATCTCTGTCTCTCCAAATTATTGATAAAAGCATTGAAAATTGCAAAAATAAAATGATCTTAAAAATAAAAAATGTACAAGAAAACATTGAAGCAGGGGGCGCCCTTAGCTCAGTTGGTAGGGCGTCCCCCCCCCCCCCCATGGGCCTCGGCCAGCAGCGGACCCGGGTTAGATTCCAGCCCGCGGTCGTTCTCTGCATGTCACTCCCCTCTCTGCCCCATTTCAACTCTGTCTCTACACTATCAATAAAGCATAAAAAATGCCCAAAAAATATCTTTGAATTAAAAAATTAACAAGAAAACATTGAAGCTTTATAGACAGATAGAGCACATTTCTAAATCCCAGAAAAAAATATTTCTTCATATGTTGATAATTACCTGATTTATGAGACATTTTCTCCATAAAACCATGCTGGAAATGAATTTTTAAGACCTGTTTTAATCAAATGAAATAAAGATTTGAACTCAATTATCCAACATCTAGATTTATGGGTTTTAAACATATACGTACGCATAACTAGTTAGATATTGCCAAATGTGCATATCTAATCAAAAATTTCTGTGGGAAACAATGTAATACAAAAAATACTTATTTTAATGAGATAGATAGATAGATAGATAGATAGATAGATAGACAGACAGACAGACAGACAGACAGACAGACAGACAGACAGACAGACAGACAGACAGACAGACAGACAGACAGACAGACAGACAGACAGACAGACAGACAGACAGACAGACAGATAGATAGATAGATAGATAGATAGATAGATAGATAGATAGATAGCTGCATTTCTGAAAAGTAATCATCTCGCAAAGTTTCATGATGATAAGTTAAAAATGTTAATCCCTGTTAACCTGAAGTGTCTATCCTTACATACAAAATAAAGAGACCAGTCTGGATTTTTCTTCAATCTTCATCTCTACATTACTGAACGGAAATGCTCTTTAATGACAATATTCTTATTGGGAATTTGATAGAAATGTTTGTCAGTAGTGTATAGAATAAAACCAAAATGTTCATTCTACTCAAACATATGCCTATAAATAGTAAAAAAACGAGAGACTGAATATTTGGAGTGGTCTCTTGATTGTTTCCAGAGCTATAATTTATCCAGTAACTGTTTAAAGTTGCATAATGATATCTATAAGTTAAAAAAGTGACAATATTAACCTACAGTGGTCTAGCCTTACATTTTGAATCCAATACTCACCCATTAATGCAAGGAAAGCCAGTATCCCTAGTCCTGCCATGGTTTGTTTTTGCATCGCCCTCCACCTGAGCTAAAGCCTTATAACCAAAAGCTTATATACACAGCAGAACAATACATCACGTCAGGGGCGGAATACACATCAATACAACTAATTAAACGGCAGATAGATGGATGGATAGCATCTCTTTGAAAAGGGACACAGGACAAAACCATCTGTACATTACCTATTGTTAATGGTAAAGTCAACATTAGTTTAGATTAGATGGCTAGATTAGAAGGGAGTGGAGAGCTAGTGTTGACCCTATACGCATTATATAGCCTATTAACAATAGTAATACATCCTTTTTTAATAGCGCTTTTCAAGGTATACTTAAAGACACTTTACAAACTAATCAGTACACAAGTAATAAAATAATCAAATGTAGCAATAAAGCCAACACACAATAAACAAAAGTAAGACAGGTTATTAAAATGTAAGTTAAGCATTAAAATCAACATATAAAATCAATCTACCATTGTGTCCTTGAGCAAGACACTTAAACCCCAAACTGCTCCAGGGGCGCTGTACTATGGCTGACCCTGCGCTCTGACCCCCTCTGGAGTGTGTCTGTCTGTCTGTACTATGGCTGACCCTGCGCTCTGACCCCCTCTGGAGTGTGTCTGTCTGTCTGTGTGTCTGTCTGTCTGTCTGTCTGTCTGTCTGTCTGCCTGTCTGTACTAAGGCTGACCCTGCGCTCTGACCCCCTCTGGAGTGTGGGAACTTGAAAGTGGATATGAGAAGAATGAATTTAAATGTACCTTGTGTAAGAAAAAAATTTACTTCACTTGTTTTTTTATGTTTTTTTTTAATTAACAAACATGTAATTGAGTTCATTTCACAAGGCGTAGACGACAGTCAACAGTCCTGGATATGTGTTTATACAGTGGTGTGTGATACAAGTGTGACAATCTTCTTGTCAAGTGACCCATGGACACTGCTCATGCCAATGTTCACGCTTGTATCATCAACTGAGAGATTCTGACCAAAATAAGCACTTAGCCGCTCCACTAACAGTCCTGGATATGTGTTTGTAGAGTTTTTTAATAAGACTTACAAGTCGACTATGGCTTTGCAAATTCATAATAAAACCTTTGAAATCCCCCCCAAAAAATGATTTTCTATATTAGCTACTCGGGCACTAAAAGGCCTTCTCAAATTAATTTCCAGGGCCTTGTGTCCCAAGCCCCAGCTAATTTCCTTCCCTGGTGTGAAGGCAGAAGTTTAGTCATAAATAGAGAGAAATACATATTTAATGTCAATGTTGTCTCTTTTTACAATAACAAAACAGTTTTTCTTATGTTGTATTATTAATAAACATGTAACGATAAAATAGTTTTCATCCCAAAAGGCTTAAATGACAGTCAACAGTCCTGGATGTGTGTTTATACAGGTGGTTTAAAGGCAAAGGTTTATTCTAAGGAGAAGACGTCAGTGGGCAGTGTGAAGTCTTTGAAGGAGTAGAACGAGATGTCTCCCTGGTCCACCACCGCAAACACCACCGGCACGTCACCGCTCTGATGGGACAGCAGCTTTAAGGTGTGGAGGGAGGGGACAGGCCCGCAGAAACTGGGACACAGAGGGAGGGAATAAAACAATATATATTAATTTAATAAATAAATAAAACTAATAAATTAACGAACTAATTTTTTGTTGTATGGTTTTGCTTTTTTTTAATGTATATTTTTATCATTATTATTATTATTATTATTATTATTATTATTATTATTATTATTATTAGAAGTAGTAGTAGTATTAGTAGTATCATTATAGATATTATTTTTCCATCCCCACTCTGATGGGACAGCAGCTTTAAGACGTGGAGGGAGGGGACAGGCCCGCAGAAACTGGGGAGGAAATAAATAAATAAATAATTGTAACTGTTTTGTATTGTTTTGAATTATTTGGTTTGAAAAACTTACAGCATCAAATTAAAATAAATACCCTCATATCCATTAACCAATTTAAACATGTTACTTTGAATCAGCCCCACTCCACCTGTAACTGTGTTAATCAGGCTATTGTTCTGCTTCACTCATATTGATCTGAATGTGTTAATTGTTCTTGTCTCTTTGTCAGTTTGTTGTATATTTGCATTGTGTTTGTGTGTGTGTGTGTGTGTGTGTGTGTGTGTGTGTGTGTGTGTGTGTGTGTGTGTGTGTGTGTGTGTGTGTGTGTGTGTGTGTGTGTGTGTGTGTGTGTGTGTGTGTGTGTGTGTGTGTGTGTGTGTGTTGTAATCTTTACTTGACGCCATCTTAAATGAGGGTCACCCATCTATTGATCTCTCCAGGATGAATAAAGGAAAAATGAAAGTGGCACACAACTTGTAACACAAATTATGTACAGTGGGGGCGACTGTGGCTCAGGTGGTAGAGCGGGTCGGCCGATGATCAAAGGGTTGGAGGTTCGATCCCCGCCCTGCCACCTGTGTCATAGTTGTTGTGTCCTTGGGCAAGACACTTCACCCACCTTGCCTCGTGTGAATGTCGATAGTTAGCCTGCTGCTATCGGTGCATGAGTGTGTGTGTGAATGGTAACGTGGGAAAGGAAAACAGGTCTCCCTTGCAAAAGAGTCTTCGGTCTCAATGGGATTTACCTGTAGAAATAAAGGTTAAAAAAACAAAAAAAAACAAAACAGTAATAATAACAACTAATGTTGTAATAAAACGTATTATGTAAGAACACACGTGTTATGTAATGTCTAGCCTGAACCCAATATGTAATAATCTTTGTTTGAGTATTACGCAATGATTTATTACAATATGTGGAAATAAAACACTTATTGACCGAGGAAAGATAATACTAATTTACTGAACAAATACTGTCTTTTTGTAATTAATTTTGACTAATTTATGATTCAAGCTAAAAAGCATAAAATCTACTTTTTTACTAACAATGTTATAAAACAAATGTGATTAAAGGTGCAGTGTGTAATATGACATCATCAAGAAAGTTCTACAAAGTTCTAGAATGCAACGCTCCCTGGGTAACCCCACCGCTTTTGAATAATAACAGAAGCTACAGTGGCCTTCAAGGACAAGAACAATTCTAAATTTTAAACAATCCACCTGATGACATTCCAACCAACATGGATGCCTCCATAAGACTTGCCTGCTCAATGTACAAAATGTAATATTAATATTTGTAATTCTCCGCTCAGAAGGATAATTCAGATTATTGGCAGAGGTGATTTTACGCCAATGAGGACATATTTATGAATGAGGATATTGATTTTGATATTGAGGTGGCCCGGGAAAGAGAAGTTTGGGGTTCCCTGCTCAAGCTGCTGCCTCCGCGACCCGATTTCGGATGAGCGGTTGAAGATGATGATGACGATGATATTGATTTTAGATAATAAATTACGTAATATATTACACAGTGTCCCTTTAAGAAATTCCGATATCCCGAGAAGTTGTTTTTATTTCTTACTGACATTTTCTTGAGCAAACGATTAATCAAAAGCTTCCCGACAGATGGATGAATTAATTGCAGCTGTGCAGGAAATCCCTAAGAGCAAAAGGTGAAGAGTTTAGACAATGATAAAAGCCATTCATCTCCGACCTTTGAGTGAGCTCTTGTTGAGTAAACAGACCGCTATAGTGTGTGTGTGTGTGTGTGTGTGTGTGTGTGTGTGTGGAGTGAGTGTGTGTGTGTGTGTGTGTGTGTGCGTGCGAGCCTGCCTGCCTGCCTGCCTGTGTGTGTCTGTGCATCCGTGCTTGTGCTTGTGTGTGTGTGTGTATGTGTGGCTTTTCCCCCCCCACACCATTAGTGTGTCTTGTGCATCCGGTGTGTGTGTGTGTCTGTGTGTGTGTGTGTGTGTGTGTGTGTCTGTGCATCCGTGCGTGTGCTTGTGTGTGTGTGTGTGTGTGTGTTCTCCTGGCCTATTCTCCTACCTGCACACACACATGCGGGCGTACGGTTTGCCCGGGTTGCTCTTCTTGAAGTCGGCCACCGTGTCGGCTTGGTAAACATTCAAACTAATCCTCCATTGATCCGAAGCTTTTAACCTACAACAAGCACAATACACAAAAAGCACATTCAAATACTCAACAATGCTCTCTCTCTCTCTCTCGCTCTCTCTCTCTCTCTCTCTCTCTCTCTCTCTCTCTCTCTCTCTCTCTCTCTCTCTCTCTCTCTCTCTCTCTCTCTCTCTCTCTCTCTCTCTCCTATCTCTCTCTCCATCTCTCTCTCTCTCTCTCTCTCTCTCTCTTTCTCTCCATCTCTCTCTCTCCATCTCTCTCTCTCTCTCTCTGTATCTCTCTCTCCATCTCTCTCTCTCTCCATCTCTCTCCATCTGTCTCTCTCCCTCCATCTCTCTCTCTCTCCATCTCTCTCCATCTGTCTCTCTCCCTCTCTCTCTTTCTCTCTTAGTATATCATATCAAACAAATGGAACAGCAGAGCCAGTGTCAAATTAAGCCGAAAGGCAAACATAACACCCGCGCCTTTTTTCTTTTATTGGTTTTATTAATCAAAGATCTTAAACTGTGATAACGGTCAGATAATGTGTGTGTGTTTGTGTGTGTGTGTGTGTGTGTGTGTGTGTGTGTGTGCGTTACCTGTGTGTGTGTGTGTGTGTGTGTGTGTGTGTGTCAATATTTTTTTTTTTAATCATAATTGACTCAGGTGCATAACGTGACGTTTGGTTATGGTTAGACACCTGCTTGGTACCTCTATACAAAAGGTGCTCAGAGGGACTTTCAGTTTGGACAAAAGCGGTAGTGTTTTTACTACGCCAGCTGTTGTTCCTGGGTGAGCGTATACCCATGACAAAGGCATTAAGAAAAACTGATATAAAAACAGAATTCTTTGCACTGATGGTCTCGTTTGCTGTTACATGTAATCAGGGACGTTGGAACTTCTTTCTTAGGGGGGGTGCTGTAAATTTGCCGAGGTGCAGCGCTATCAGACAAAGCAATAGGCTACTGGTAAAATGAGCAATCTATAACCATGATAAAATAGCCAATTTGTATCTAAAATAATTTGATTAGAATTAAGCTATTAAAACAAACTCTAAAAGCAAATAACATTTAAGAGTTTTCCAAAGTACCCTTATAGCCTTTTTTTTATCCTGAATTTGAAGGACGTAGGTTTTGATTAAACATTAGGTTGTTACAATTTATAAGCGGGGGTCTGGGGGTTGTCCCCCAGAATGTTTTGAGCATTAAATGCTTAATTTCCTACATTCTGGTGAATTTGTATTCAACAATTTGATCCTTTTCAGCATACATTTGTATTCTTGAGATCGGTGAATGATAACAGGGGCTGTCACGTCACGTTGTCGAGGGAAGACTTCCGCGATCTCCGTTAGTTTCAGTTTACAGCCGACAAAGTTACAATCACAACGACCGCATATCCAGCGCATAGACAGCATTTTAATGAAGCCTCTCATTCTTATTATCTGTCCACACGAAGCGTTTTCTCTCCCATTGCACACACGCATGCCCTGGCCGCTTCTGAGAGCACAGCCAGTGTTGATTCCACCCGAAAAAATAAAATAAACACAACTTGGACACAGGCCCTGAAGCTGAATGACCGCTCTGGTAACGGGCAGTCCATTACTGGACGCCGAATACTAGACCCCGAATATAAGACGACCCGACTTTTTTACGACCTTATGAAGTGTTAATATGTTCGCCCTTACTTGATGCATGCCGCTAACCGGCCGGCGGGGAAACACTTATTATCAGCGGTTACTTGGCAGATACCGGCACACACCTTGGAGGAGCAGGTGCGCAGGTGAACGTTGCATCCTGTCAGCGCGTCTCTCCCTCTTTCTCTCCCTCCCCCCCCGTGGTAGGGCGGTTCAGACTGGATTTTTAATGGTAACCTATAACCTAATGCTCATTAGTGCGCGCCCTTCAGCACTCTGACTCCACTGAAGTGTGCATGGGAAGGCGGGGCACAACCGTAATCTCGTCCTGGGCACGGTGAAGAAATGCGACGGGCATATGTAATCTAGCCTATATAGTATACTGTATAGCCTATAAACTATATATATTATAGTGTTATGTCTGTCAAGTTGATGTGAGGGAGCAGGAGATGGGAAAGAGAGGACTTAGGCTATGATATTGTTTACAGAGCAATCGCGGGAGCACAGGGCAAGTGTAAGGGGGGGGGGGGGGGGGGGGGGGGGGGGCCCCCCCCCCCTGGGGGGGGGGGGGGGGGGGGGGGGGGGGGGGGGGGGCGGCCCCCCCCCCCCCCCTACTTCTCAACGTCCATGCATGTAATTTATGATCATCAGAGGAGAAATTAGACATGCCTCAAGTCTTTCCACAATATCAAGTGATGAGGTGAAGATGTATTTAGTTATTTATTCTATAGTACTTCTTCTTCTTCTTGGTCTTCCAACAGGTGCATTTCCCCAGGACGCCCACTATATATAAAAACGTGTAAGGCCGTTAAGTTTGTCCGTTCTGTGCTACTGTAGAAACATGGCGGTGCAACATGGCGGCCTCAGCGCCCCGCTCCTATGTAGATATGAAAGGCTCATTCTAAGGTCATAGAAGAAACAAAAAGCTTTGTTTTCAAGTGA
>CM049410.1:26965000-27007500 GCA_026929865.2 Hyperoplus lanceolatus
GGCGGACATCTTAACTTCCCTCAGGTTAATGTGTTTCCTCCAGGGCGTGACGTCACACACCCCCACACTCACTCCCACCGACCCAGGGAGCAGTGAGGGGTGTGGGGGAGAGAGGCAGCTCGATGAGTGGCCCCCTCTGGAGCCCACGTCAGGGAAATGGATGGAGCTGAAGTCCCAACGCGAGGCACCATAGGCGGGCTTGTGATCCGGTGTGTCCCCCTGAACATCAGTCATCCACCAGGTACGGCCACCAACACATTTATCTGATGAGTTTGGGTGGAAAAATTTAGGTTGCGTTAAACAATGAAGATTTTAAGTTGAATGCTAAACCCAAAATGAATGTCGAAAGATTTTTTTTTTTAATTATTTTTTTTTTTGGCATTTTCAAGCTTTATTAGATAGAACAGAGTTGAAATGGGGAGACAGAGAGAGAGAGAGGGGGGGGGGATGACCTGCAGTAAAGGTCCACGGGTCGGATTTGAACCCGCGACCACTGCAACGAAGGCCGGAGCCAATATGGTACGCGCTCTATCCACTACGCCGGGCTGTGTGTTTGTTGCTAAAGACTCGTTTCTGTAAGTTATGTTGTATGATTCTCTATATAAAAAATAAATAATAATTGTAAGTCATAAAAAAAAAATCTAAAATGTTGAACTCTAACTTTAACTCTAGAACTTGCTTGTGCTTTACTGTTTGGAACCTTTTTTATTATTATTATTTTTTTTTTTTAACCTTTATTTATACAGGTAAATCCCATTGAGACCAGAGACTCTTTTTCAATTGAGACCTGTTCCCATTCCCACGTTACCATTCACACACACCGATAGCAGGCTAGCTATCTACATTCATACGAACCTACCTTTATCTGATGAGGTTGCAGTGGCAGCAGCCTGGGTTCCTGAAGTCCCAGGAGAATCCTTTAGGAGTGATTCTTGAAGTCCTCTATCCTCCTCTCCTTCATGGCTGTGTGTCTCCTCCTCCATTCTCTCACTGGGCGATTCAGCTTGGGCTTCAGTGTCACTACAGCAAGAGAAAACATTCCAGGTTTGTGTACATGCTGTGGTGTTTTATGTGTAAAACAACTTTGGGGCGACCGTGGCTCAGTTGGTAGAGCGGGTCGGCCGATGATCAAAGGGTTGGAGGTTCGATCCTCGCCCTGCCACCTGTGTCATAGTTGTTGTGTCCTTGGGCAAGACACTTAACCCACCTTGCCTCGTGTGAATGTCGATAGTTAGCCTGCTATCGGTGTATGAATGTGTGTGTGAATGGTAACGTGGGAAAGGAAAACAGGTCTCCCTTGCAAAAGAGTCTTCGGTCTCAATGGGATTTACCTGTAGAAATAAAGGTTAAAAAAAAATTAAAAATAAAAAAAATTGTGTGTTGTTGTCCTGTACTGTTTATACGTCTTCACTGTAAACCAATGTGCCCTCTTGGGACACTAATAAAGACTTTGAACCTTGAACAAAGGGTTCCCCACACATTTTTAAATAATGCATTTTGTGGACAGGTGTTGAAAACTATGATATATGCTATTATAAACGTAAAACAACGCATCTGGTTCGTCCAATGAAATTGTCAAATAAAATCTACAATACAATTTTCCAAACTCTCCAATGTTTTATCCATTACATTTTTCCCAATTTCCATAACCTTATTAAAGCTGTCAGGGAGGGACCATAGGGGAGGGACCAATGGGGAGGGACCATAGGGGAGGGACCAATGGGGAGGGACCATAGGGGAGGGACCAATGGGGAGGGACCATAGGGGAGGGACCAAAGAGAACAAGTGGAGCGGTTGAGGCATTTGGATTTGAATCTCTATCCCTATAACTGCCATTTTCTCCCCAAATCCTCCGCCCCAGTGTGTGTGTGTGTGTGTGTGTGTGTGTGTGTGTGTGTGTGTGTGTGTGTGTGTGTGTGTGTTACCTGTGTGTGTGTTACCTGTGTGTGTGTGTGTGTGTGTGTGTGTGTGTGTGTGTGTGTGTGTGTGTGTGTGTGTGTGTGTGTGTGTGTGTGTTACCTGTGTGTGTGTTACCTGTGTGTGTGTGTGGGGATGGGAGTTGGGCTGGGGCTGCGTTTCCTCTTCAGTTGCCTAGCAGCAGCCTTGTCACGTGACTGAGGCAAGTTCATCTGTCTGGCGTAAGACGAAGGCTCAGAACTGTATTAACACCAAACACAACACATTCAAAAACACTTAGTTACTATATATATATTATATATATATATATATATATATATATATATATATATATATATAAATATATATATATATATATATATATATATATTAAAACACTAGTTACTATATATATATATAAAAAAACTATTAGATTTCTTTATTTAAAAAGGGACAGCGCACATTGATAAACATGAGCACCAGAGTTCAACATGTAAATGTGCCAGATTTAGCCATGCAGTGCTAATGCTACTTTTCACCTGTAGTCCCTGTAGGTAGATATCTTAAAAGAAACATTAAAGGTGCAGTGTGTAATCTGACATCATCAAGAAAGTTCTACAAAGTTCTAGAATGCAACGCTCCCTGGGTAACCCCAACCCTTTAGAATAATAACAGAAGCTACAGTGGCCTTCAAGGACAAGAACAATTCTACATTTTAAACAATGCACCTGATGACATTCCAACTATGACACTTTCAAGATGGCGGCACTAGGCCTTGGTCCAAGATATGCAGAAATATGGACATATATGAGACCCTTTCTAAGGGGAAAAAAAAATAATTCAAAAAAAAAATTTCAGCAATTTTGCACTAAATTAAATGTACTTATGGATATTATAATTATTTTCAACAAAATCTGCTCGGAAATAAAACCCCAAATTCTACACACTGCAGCTTTAAGGAAATAAATATACAAAAACACAACACATGAGCACAGGCAAGTAAAATGAAACAATCATTTTTCCAGCCCATAACAGGTTGGTGATGTGTGGAAAAACATGAAGCAAACAATTGATATATATTTAGACATTATTAACTTCTCCAAAACAACATAACGACTTGCATGTCTAAAGGAGGATATAAAGCTACAGTGCGTAACTTTTTTTAATGTAAATAAATGTCCGTTACATTCAAGACATCGCCAAACTAGTCGACGCAAAGTTGATGAAACTGTGTTGACACCAAAACACAACACATGGAAAGAGTTATTAAAGACTTGGACATGATTCGCTTCTAAAAACAATGTAATGGCCTGAATGTCTAAAGGAGGACTTAAAGCCCTACTTCTCCAGTGGGAATAAGAAAGTGTATTGAACTCTGAGACCCTATGCATTATAAATATGCAAACATTTTAGAAATCGGTTCATCCTAGCCTGAGAAAAGGCAGAAAGAGTGTTTTATGGTCTCACTGTCTAACCCTACATTTTCCCATGCGTGACATCACACATGGTAAACTGACCAAAAATATATATATATTTTTTTTAAAGGGGCACTGTGTAATATGACATCATGAAGAAAGTTGTAATTTTTCCGCTCAGGAGGATAATTCATATTATTGGCAGAGGTGATTTTACACCAATGAGGACATATTTATGAATTGATTTTAGCTAATAAATTACTTAAAATGTTACACAGTGTCCCTTTAAATCTCATCAAAATTCTCTTACCTGGCATTGAATCTGTGCACCACATAGCCGAGTCTCTTCAAGTGGCCAAACACCTTTTGGGAAAGAGAGGGAAGAGTTGTTAGACCAGTTTGGCAGTGCAGACATCCTTCAAAGTATCTGCTGAGTCTTGTTATCATATTAATATATTCAATTATAAATTATTATTAATCAATAATATGAATAATTTTTCCAATGGTACCTGATATTGTTGGAGGCTGACTGTGCTCGAGGAAAGGAACTTCTCATAGCCGTCCTGGATGGACAGAGGCAAGTCCTGATAGAAGACCTGCACGTTACCCTGATACACACACACACACACACACACACACACACACACACACACACACACACACACACACACACACACACACACACACACACACACACACACACACACACACACACACACACACAGATTTCCAACAATCAGTATTTATTTGGACCAGATAAAAACATGAATTTACAATCTAGGACAAGCATTTGTGCAAGTGCCCTTAAATATGTTAAAATAGTTGTAAAGAGGGGGCGCCCTTAGCTCAGTTGGTAGGGCGTCCCCCCCCCCCCTGGGCCGGGCCCAGCAGCAGACCCGTGTTCGATTCCAGCCCGCGGTCGTACTCTGCATGTCACTCCCCTCTCTGCCCCATTTCAACTCTGTCTCTACACTATCAATAAAGCATAAAAATGCCCAAAAAAATATCTTAAAAAAAAAAATGGTTGTAAAGATATAACTAAATAGTTTAAGAGTTATGTGGCTAAACCACACCCAGGCAACCATGTTTTATCTGGGTGACTCACTCTGCCAATTAAAGGACTATTTCACTTTTCTTTTTCTTTTTTTCTCGCTTCATTAGACAGTTTGGAGAGACAAAGTTGTTATGGGGCAAACACTCTGCACATTGCAACGAAAAATGCTCATGTCTTTCTACTCACACACTCCATGAGGTAGAGAGCCTCTAAACGCAAACACACACAGACACAGAGACACACACACACACACACACACACGCAGACACAAACAAACACACACACACACACAGACACAGACACAGACACACACACACACACACACACACAGACACAGACACAGACACAGACACAACACACACACACACACACACACAGACACAGACACACAGACACACACACACTCCATGAGGTAGAGAGCCTCTAAACGCAAACACACAGACACACACACACACACAGACACAAACACACACACACACAGACACACGCAGACACACACAGACACACACACTCACACACTCCATGAGGTAGAGAGCTTCTTCAGGCAGGAGAAGCTGCTTTCCCCCGGCAGAGTAACCCATCGTCTGCCAGAACTTCCCCTGTGGCAAAGAAACATTCACACGGACAAGCCTTAACTATTTGAGTAAAATGCTATAACATTATATTTTTATTTAATCATTTTATAACTGTTTGATAGTTGGTTTCACTCAGTTATACTCACCGCTGGAGACTGGAGCTCCACTATCTTCTCACTTGGGATCCATTTTGCCTTCACCAGGTTTCCTCTGTACAGTCAAATCAAAACAGACATATATGTGCTTAATAATGGATTGGATTTATATAGCGCTTTTCAAGGCACTCAAAGACGCTTTACAGGGTTCCAGGTTCCATTCATTCACACAGTCATACCGGTGGTGGTAAACTACCATAGTAGCCACAGCTGCCCTGGGGCAGACTGACGGAAGCGAGGCTGCCATTCAGCGCCTACGGCCCCTCCGACCACCACCTCAAACATACAGCAGTCATACACATTCACACGAGGCAAGGTGGGTGAAGTGTCTTGCCCAAGGACACAACAACCATGACGCAGGTGGCAGGGCGGGGATCGAACCGCCAACCCTTGGATCATTGGCCAACTCGCTTAACCACCTGAGCCCACATATGTTTATGGCACAACCTGGTTAATATCATTATTACACATGCTGCAATGCCCAATATTAACACGTAAATAAATATGAAGCTATGAGCTAAAATATATAAGATGTAAAGACAGACAGACAGATACACACACACACACACACAAAGACACTCACACACAGATACAAACACACACACACACACACACACACACACACACACACAAACACACTCACAGTTTCTCGACCCTCTCCTCCGTCACTAGGCTCCAGTGCTCCGTGAGGCTTTGCTCCAGTCTGGTTCTCTGCTGCTCTGAGGCATCGGGGAAGAAATCCTTCTGTCCTCGGGCCGGGACCTTATGAGTCCTGGAGCGCGCTGAGAACAGCTCAGAGGGGCTGCAAGAGAAAGAATACAATATATTTAGATAGATAGATAGATAGATAGATAGATAGATAGATAGATAGATAGATAGATAGATAGATAGATAGATAGATAGATAGATAGATAGATAGATGAGCTGATAGCTGAGAACAACTCAGAGGAACTGAGAGGGAAGGGAAATGTACAATAAGGCTTGGTGTAAGTTATTTTGATAAATACAAGACATAATAACTGATAGACGGATGGATGGGTGGATAGATGGATATATAAAAGTCAATAGAATAATATAACAGCCAGAGGTAGGTATAAATAAATGCAAGTACTGTAATATGTGAGCAGCAATGATTTTGTATCCCAAATGTATTAACTGCAGCAGCTGCATTTTAGAGAAAACAAACGCACCGTTGCATTAGTTATAACAAATCATATAAAAAGCACAGACAATATAAGTAAAACATTAATAAAAAATTAAAAATAGCCACAGCAATTCGTGCATAGTGCATACAGCATTGAGCACGGAATTAACTCAATGTGTGTGTTACTTGTAGAATAATTTTTAAACAGGAACTAGCATTCACATAGTTTATTGCACGCTCTGCAGCCCGCCTCTGAAAGTACAGCTGCATATTATTAATATCTAATTATTGTTTTTATGCCCTGTGTCAATATGACTCTTTATGTAATGACTCACTGCCATGGTGACCTCGCCCAGGCTGACGGTAACTACATATTTATAAAGAAATAAAAATTAAACTACAAGATTGAATATTGCCTTAACTATCGGCTAATATAAACGAGTCAACACTACCTAAAAACAGCGCACTTTTCACCCTACAAACAGCTTATTTAGACTACTTTAACTGCTCCATAATGAGTTTGACACCATAACATAAGCAGGCTAACTGTTCATATATCACAAATAACCATTTAGTTAGAAAATAGCCCAAATACAAGTTATCGCCCATTCATTGACAGCCTATATTTACTGGTAACTGCCTATAAATGCATTAACGCACCTTAATACTTCATTGAATAAGTTCAGGTCGGCGTGTGTGTTGTTTTGTTCCGCCATGTTTGAGCAAGAAAGGGATGCCGCCTCGCTGTAGAGCTCCGCTGGGTCCTAGTGCACGTATAAGTTTGTGTTTATATAAATACGGCCAGCAGATGGTGCTGCTGCATAATGTTTGAACTGTTTGGTTTGTCTTGAAGGTGTAAGGAGAGGAATAAAGATATTTCAGCCATGTTGATATATATATAAGTATTCAATTAAATGTCCAAAAAGCTTTTTCGATTATATTTTTATTATTATGATTATTAAAAAAAAAAAAGTAAGACTATTTCTCATTGGCTGGCTTGTTTTTGACACGTTTTTCTATTTAATTTTATGTTTTATCTTGAGTTGCTGTTTACTGTATATAATGGAGAAATAACATATTATAATTTAATTATTCCACTCATTGTATTTTATTAGCGTATAGATCCGATATGGTTTCATTTTATAGACATCTTTAAGGGAGTTCCTTTGTTTCCTATGTAAAGTGTGTTTGTTTGCAGACAGGCAGAGTCCTATTATAAATATTTTTGTCTGCCATAAGTCTTCCAGCTGATTTTATACAGTAAAAACGTCTTTGTCTTTGAGTGACGGTTGTAAGCCATTCACCAATGATAATTAGGCTATGCAATATGAGGCTCTGTGTCATCGTCATATCAAGAATAAATTGAAGTTCACCCCACAGAGGAGTGAAAAAACTCTTTCATTGCCCAAGAAGTAGCCAATGCTAAGAGCGACCCTAAACATTGTCGCAAAAAATATAAGTTACAACTTCTTTAAAGTAGCTATGAGGAGCTTTCAGTTTTTGTTGATTATACACTGGACCCTTTCCACATTTTAATCCTACAGTCTCATGATTACCCTTTATGTTTACTTAGTTCCGTCCCATTTGTTGTAGTGAGTCAACTACAACTTACTGCAAAACATTTCCTGGACAAAAAACCAACCTTTTTCATTTGAGCCGGAGCTTTGGTTTTCTGCGATTAGCACCCCTTTGGACAAAAACAGAAGTGTTTTTTTAATACACCAACGCCTGCTTACTTGAGAAACAAAACCCTAATCTTAAAATAGTAAGGCAACCTTGTCTGTTTCTGTGAGGGAGGGGGAGGGGGGGAGGGGGAGGGGGGAGGGGGAGGGGGAGGAGAGAGGGGTTTGGGTGTTGTGTATGTACTGTATGTGTTTACTTATTCTGTTTTGTTTTTTGGTCCATATGTATAAAACCATAAAACCACTCAACTAAAAGATAGTGAGGCAACAATAACATTTGACAACTTAAATTTGCATGTATAACATTTTTTATATATTAATATTTTCACAACATATTTTCACAGCCAGTAGATTCAGACAGCTCCGGTGGTCCACTCTTGTCTCCCTCCAACTCTTTCTCTCTTGTGTGCATCCTCCTCCGATGAATCTTTAGAGATATCCGTTGGGTGAAAGCTCTCCAGCACTGATCACAGGCGTAGGGCTTAACCCCCGTGTGTGTCCGCCGATGCACCGTCAAATTTCCAACGTAAGGGAACCTCTTTCCACAATCGTCGCAAACGTACGGCTTCTCCGCATTGTGAATCAACCGGTGCGCTTTCAGATTACCCTGGTGTATGAAGATTTTCCCGCAGTCTTCGCAGCTGTGCGGCCTGTCGCCGCTGTGCGTTAGCCTGTGTTTAGACAGTGTACTAATGTGTCTAAAACTCTGTCCGCACATGTCGCAAGTGTGCGGTTTTTCGCCGGTGTGAATAAGCATGTGAATTTTAAGCGTCCTAGTTGTTTTCAAAGTCTTGCCGCATTGGTCGCATAGAACAGGCTTGTCTACGGTGTTGCTGATAGCGCCCTGAGGAAGATTTAAATTCACATTTAGCAGGTTTTTGGAATTCTTAATGCACTGGTTGCAAAGGTAAGGCTGGTCCGAGGTGTGGAAAAGAGAGTGACCACTTAGAGATTTTGACGAGGCGTAAATTATTCCACAGCGGTCACAAGGGTAAGTCTTTTTGCCAGGGTGAATGCGCAGATGGTATCTATATGGGATTAGGTAAGCGAAGGTTTTGCCGCAGTGCTCACAGCGGTATTGTGTCTGGACAGTGTTGGCATCGGAGTCGGTATGTTGATGTGGTTGTAGATTTGTTTGTACGTCTATAAAACTATCTTTGCTGTCCTCTTGAGGTCCGGCTGGATTAATGGGCAATTCTTTCTGTAAAGGAAAAATATTGAGATGGAGAAAGATAAAGATACAGATTAAAACAATAGAATAAGGCTAGATAGATATCAATAAGACATTCCCTGCATTTTAATAAATGGTTATGTATGTACTGTAGCCTTTGTAAAAACACCTTGTAGTGCAGTATGGCTGTCATACAATGGGCTCTTAAAGGTGGAGTCAGTGATTCTGGAGAACGCTTGTTGTCAAAATCACTTTTTGTCAAAATCAGTGAATATCTCGCAATCCGCTACCTGTCTGTACAGTGTGTACTATGCACTGAAAACGATCCAGTGTTAATACACAGCCTAGGCTCTGTAAACTATCAACAAAAGGTACGTAAACAAAAGGGGTCCTCCATAGCTAGCAACATGCCCGTTTACAGAGCCTAGGCTGTGTATTAACACCTAGATTTTTTTTCAGCGCACACTCTTTTGCTGCTTCAACAATTACAGTTTCTGAGGGACTAATAAAGACTAATCATTTTACCTTATAGGTCATATATGAAGACATTTCTTTTCATGTATCTTGTAGGCCTATATGTTGTTTTGTATTGTATCTTGTACAGCACTTTGGTCAACTGATGTTATTTTTTAAATGTGCCATAGAAATAAAGTTGACTTGACTTTACCTCTTCTGTAGATCTCATTGTGCTGGTGATATTTGTCTTGTCTTCTCCGGGATATTCCTCCATCTTTAAACCTGCAGTGTGTAGAATTTGGGGTTTTATTTCCTAGCAGATTTTGTAGAAAGTAATTATAATAATATAATATATAGTACGTTTAATTTAGTGCATAATAGCTGAAATTTTTTTTTTTAATTATTTATTTTTTCCTTAGAAAGGGTCTCACATATGTCCATATTTCTGCATATTTTGGACCAAGGCCTAGTGCCGCCATCTTGAAAGTGTAATAGTTGGAATGTCATCAGGTGCATTGTTTAACATTTAGAATTGTTCTCGTCCTTGAAGGCCACTGTAGCTTCTGTTAATATTCTAAAAGGGTGGGGTTACCCAGGGAGCGCTGCATTCTAGAACTTTGTAGAACTTTCTTGATGATGTCATATTACACACTGTACCTTTAACTCAATATCTGTCTTCATAACTTAAACACAATAAAACAGGGTAAATATGAATAAAGAAACATATGTGTTTTGATTACTGGTACGTGGCAAAGATAGTTAAAATAACCTGAGAAACACATATATTATTTTATTTATTTCCTTTTGAATTGCTTATTCCTTTTATTTTTTGTTATAGGACAATTTTAGCCAATTACAAATTGTCTAACTAACTAACTAACTAACTAACTAACTAACTAACTAACTAACTAACCAACCAACCGACCAACCAACCAACCAACCAACCAACCAACTAACTAACTAACTAACTAACTAACTAACTAACTAACTAACCAACCAACCAACCAACCTAACTAACTAACTAACTAACTAACATACAACTCTGAAAATGAACACATATGCATTGAACCTCTCTGCGATGTATGTTGTGCATTCTTTTTAATAACTGCAGTAAAAGAATGACCCTTGAAATTGATTTCTATCATTCTGCATACATTCCAATCTATTTTACAGGTTAAACAGTGTTACATTAAAGGAATACTTCAGCCATACGGAACCAGCGTTCTATCATTATAAAATCACTATTATAATATAATGAATGAGGTTTTTCTTCCCTCAGTCTTCCCTCAGTCTTCCCTTGGCCCAGCTGTCCTGTTAATCCTAACCCTTACTGTGATGTCACAAGAAGGAAACTGTAGGGTTAGACAGTGAGACCATAAAACACTCTTTCTGCCTTTTCTCAGGCTAGGATGATCCGATTTCAATTTTCTTTGCACATTTATACTAAATAGGATCTCAGAGTTCAATACACCTTCATATTCCAACTGGTGAAGTAGGTCTTTAATGAACAGACTCCACAATAAAGTAACAAAGCAAATGTTGTTTTTTTTTTTTGTATTATAAATGCAATTCCACTTACATTTTTAATAATATGTCCTCCATTCACTCTGTTTTTGATTTCTAGGATGAAATGTCTATATTTTCATAGGCTGTGTGTCTTGTTTTTTTAGTTTGTATGCCCCTGTAAAGCACTCTGAATCGCCTTGTGTCTGAATTGTGCTATAGAAATACTCTTAAACTTACCTTTAAACTTTAAACACTTTGCCTTACCTTACTGTGTTGATCAAGCTTCATAAACAGCTGATGCAGGTGATGGGTTCAGAGTTGAAGATTTGAAAAATGCACTGATGGTTTCCTGGGCAACTGACTGTAGGCCTACTGAATCCAATATGGAACACAAACAATCCAAAATCCAACAAGATTTTTTTGAAAAAGTCAACTTTATTGTCAATTTTCTGCAACATGTGTCAGATATATGGGATCAGAAATATGTTTATCTTTGACCCACGATGCAATAAAATACAACAGGATAAAATCAGATAACTTTTTTTATTTATTTATACAGGTAAATCCCATTGAGACCGAAGACTCTTTTACAAGGGAGACCTGTTTTCCTTTCCCACGTTACCATTCACACACACATTCGTATACCGATAGCAGCAGGCTAACTATCGACATTCACACAAGGCAAGGTGGGTGAAGTGTCTTGCCCAAGGACACAACAACTATGACACAGGTGGCAGGGCAGGGAATCAAACCTCCCACCCTTTGATCATCGGCCAACCCCCTCAACCAACTGAGCCACAGTCGCCCCGAACCAGCTAGATAACTAGCCTATATACAATAAAAATGAGCTAGATAGTGCAAAAAGTAAAGAAAAACCAAGCGGTATATACAAGTAAGTACACTGAAATGTGCGATTTAAAGAACAGTATTTACAATGTGTGCAATAAGCAGTAAACTGAAGAAACTGAAAATGTACTAGAAGCTGTCTAGGCACTGAATACATCACCCACAAACAAAGGAATACAAAAAAATATGTATTTTAACGTGTGACAGAGTGCTGTTCATGTTTTTATATCAAAATGGTCAAATAAAATCATTCATTCATTCATTCATTCATTCATTCATTCATTTATTCAAGGAGCAAAGCTTTAATGAACTGAAATAAGTTTTTTAATAAAGACAGGAAGAATAACTGACTTTAAAAAACAATAACAATTGTTTGGGCATCCTAAACCGGACTTTTAATTCAACTAGCCTACTTGCACATATAAAATAACACTTTAGTCAACAACAAAACAGATATAATTAGGTTGTTTAATTATACTGAGATTATTAAACTTAGATTATATCTAACTTGTATTTTAACTGCAATCACTGACTGATAATAAGGCCATGAAAAACACTGTCTACTGATGGTTTTTCTCAGCATTTTCAATGGCAACAACAAACCTTGATTTTAGCCTATGTATGTGTTGTTTGAGCGCCTTCCTGTGGACATTTATGAGACTGTCTTAGTCACAACTCATAACCCTAAACATATTTGATTATTATTTGTGGTTTATTTTATATATAAAAAAAACTTTTTTTCTTGTACTGTTATATCATTTAGGCTATATATTTAAAACTGGAACATTTGGACATATTTTTTTCTGATTTTAGACTTTTTTCATTTTGAGGTACGCATTTTATTCATAATTTCCTTCTTGCCAAAGCTTACTTTGTTTGGTATAAATAAAAAAATTATGCATAGTAGCAATCATAGGGCCTAACAGTTATAATAGGTACAAAAGAATGATTATCTTATTACAAACCTAATATCTCTTTATCAGTTAGCTTTCAACAAAAACAGAGGAGAGCAGATGTGAGTAAAAATAGGCTTGACTCACAACACCGTCCGATTAACTATTTTTTTTATTTGATTGGTGTTATCTATTGATAGTATTGAGAATATTTATTATGTATTTATTTATTTATTTTTCTTTCGGACAATCCCACACAATACACAATTATCTCTTTCACATCATAAATCTTAAATAGTGTTGTCCGAAGGGTGACGGAAGAAGCCTAAGGCTTATCGAGTCCCGCCCCCACTTTCATCAGATTCAAAATCAGATACACATTTACTGATCACAGAAAAGAAAAGAAAAAATAAAAAGTCAAAAATAAAAGAAAGAAAAAATAAAAAATAAAAAGGAAGAAAACACACAGTTCAATGGCATTTAGAGACCAATTTAGCAGTTCCATGATTAATCCACTTGCTTCAGCTTTTAAGATCAGTTCTGCTCCTTTCTGATTTTCTGTACAATGCAGAGTTTGTTTTGCCCTATGAGGGAAGTTATCGCGTTTATAGACTTATTTATATGGAGGTATTGTTGTTATTGGCGAAAAATTGAGCAATGAAGCTTTGCCACCAGGCTACAGGCACGGACGGGGTTCGAACCCGCGATCTTCGGTTTACGAGACCGACGCCTTACCACTTGGCCACCGCGCCTGGCAATGTAAATAGGTCACTATATCTCAATTTGGACTGACCTCCACTTTCCACAAGCAATCTTTGGGGTTATATGATTGTGACGTGATTTGACCATATGACATTTTCGCGAAGATCTACGTGAAGCCGTGGAGTTCAATTCCAAACTCAATTCGAAATATGTGTGATTTTGACTTTCTTGGGAGAAAATGTACTAATGGCTCGTTCATACAAGTTAGAACTATTTTTTATAATCACTATAATGATTCCTCAACATTCGGCTAAGAATATACACACCAAAATACCTATAAAATAAACTTTTGTAAACATTTCGCCTGTGTTAGCTTATGTATTGTCATTCAGAATCGGTCTCATATTGAGATGTAGACCCATTAAAATTAAAACTAAACTTTGACAGATTAATTGAACGTAGCCGAATTGTCCACAAATATCTCCTTATTGATTTTACAATGTCTTACAGTAAAATTGTATATGTTATATTACTCAGTAGAGTGTGGTTGAAAATAGTGATAGCTTAAAAAGTCAGAATTGTGTCTGGCGTAGCGTTGACGTAATTTACGTATGCGGAAGTGGCTCGCATCAGCTGTGGTTGGTTTCACCCTGAAACATGGTGGTTTAATAAGTTTCCGATCTATGTCATATGATGATATTAAAGTCTCGTGGCGTGAATATTGTGCGTCGTTGACAAGTGGCTCATGCTGTAAGTACATTTAATGTTATGTCAAATCTGTGCTAACTTGTTCAAAAAATAATTAAGCCTATGAAGCTAAAATTAGCCTGCTAGCCGAGGATTTTCTGCTATTCTGTTGCATTTTCTCCGTAAAATCCGTAATTTATCAGGAAATAAAACTCGTCCTGGTGTTGCCAGCATGTGAGGTTACATTGATGTGGTTACTGTGTGTTAGCTTTACTCATTTAAAAAGGAGTACTCACGCAAACTAGGTTACGTACACCAGATTGCATTAAAAAAAATCATGCAACAATAATATAATTATGCTGTTTGACATTCTCTCGTTAGGGAAAGCAATATGTAACGATTGCGTACACGTTATTGTGAGCTATTCTTCAATTCGGCATATGAAATAATGTCAGTTAACACATGGCATTTATATTCAATTTAACTATCTCAGACACACTGGTCCGTATCAAGTATGAACTATATAAACAAGACAAAAAGTGATATTTATTTACATAATATCAAAGTGATTCAAAAGCAGGATTAAGGACTATTTAACCGCAAACTGTACATGCCCGGTTACTGAACACTGACTTACTACCAATGAGATTGATGCTTTGTGACTTTTTATTTTATTTTTATTTTTTATTGTGTTTTGTGTCTTGTTTTAAGTGTGAAATTTTGTTTTTTTTAATGTGAATCTTTTATGTTTTTATGCTTCTCCTTCTTGGCCAGGACTCTCTTGAAAAAGAGATTTTGAATCTCAATGAGTATATTCCTGGAAAAATAAAGGTTAATAAAAAAAAAAATAAAAAAAAATCATTTGGGATCAGTTAAGGTGTAATTAAAAAAATTATATAAATTAATCCACACATAGCCTACATTTAACACATAATTCCTCAACAAAGCATAAAAGGTGGGACCATTTCTAGTAGCACGGTACATCTTTATGCATTTGTTATGAAGATATTGGGCACCTTTGCAATGGGTGTAATATCTAGGGGCCTGTTTGGACAATTGACTCTTTTCATGCATAAGATTTGTTGCACTAGCGCCTCAGTGGCCTTTTGATTTCTTTATTTTCAAGTTATATTTTACTGAGGACAAATTGCCATTAAAGTAACAATAGACGTCCAAAAGCTCAGTTCCTCAAGTCTCATCTTGTGTCCTCTTGTCTTCCAGTCTTTAGAAAAAATGCCATACAATCTTTAAAACAACATCAGTAAAGTTCCTTTCTTAAATTTCATCTTGTCATTTCATCTTATTTTTATATTTTTTTCTTATCTTTCTTTACTTTATCTTGTACTGGAACCAAGCCTAGGAATTGTACTCTTCTTGTGTAATGTACAAGAGATGTAATAACAGGTTCAAGGTTTGTATTAAAGTCCCAAGAGGGCAGATTTGTTTAGGTCTACAGCAAAGATAGTGGCTAAAAACACACGACAATATAAGACAGCAATGGACACAAAGCACAACAGTATGTACACAAACCAAAAAAGTCTCATCTTGTGGTCCTTGTCTTCCAGTCTTTAGCAGGCCCTATCCCAGTCTCTAGCTGACCCCCACCCCTCCTCATGGACCCCCGCCCCCCTCCTCCCTCTGCCTGCCTCACCATACAAAAAATCCTGAAAAAATGCCCCAAAACAAATCTTACAAAATGAAAAAAAATATCTTGTCTTGTGTTCTTGTCTTCTAGGCTTTAACAGGCCCTACCCCAGTCTCTAGCTGACCCCCATCCCCTCCCTCCCTCCAAGACCCCCCCACCCTGACCATGCCTCTCGTGGTGGACGCTATATGGGCCGTGTGGAGCATCACAGCCGGGGTTTACGATTACTTCCACACCAGCGCCATGGAGCAGCGGATACACACGCTGGAAAACATCTTATCCATCCATCAGTTTGTGATCGCGGGGCTTTCGGCTGGTCTCATCCTGCTAATGACATATATACTGTGGAGAAAACACTGAACCCATGACCAAAATATGACCGTTTAACATGGTTACTACGGTCGAAACTTCTGGCACATAGCAACGGTAACAACATCATTTTCCGTAAACTTTTTTTTTTTTATTTAATTTTCTTTCTACTCCAAAGTTTCCTGCTCTCCACATACATTCAAAGTCATGTTGAAAAAGAAAGTGATTGTTTAAATTTGGCTGTCTTGACTGCTGGTCTCATCCTGCTAATGACATATATACTGTGGAGGACACACTGAACACATGACTAAAATATCACCGTTTAACATGGTTACTACGGTCGGAACTTTCCCACATAGCAACGGCAACAATGTGATTTTTTTTTTATGACTACGTAATTTATTTCAGACATTAACCATGATTCCAAAGTTCCCTGCTATCCACAAAGCCTTCAAGTCATGTTGAAAAAACATCTGATTGTTTAAATTTGGCTGTCTTGACTGCTGATCTGATACTGCTGATGACATATATACTGTGGAGGAAACACTGAACACGTGACCAAAATATGACCGTTTAATATGGTTACTACGGTCAGAACTTCGGGCACATAGCAACGGTAACAACACAATTAATTTTATTTTTTTGATAACTGGACATTAACCATGACTCTGAAGTTCCCTGCTCTCCACATACATTCAAAGTCATGTTGAAAAAGCCTAGGCCTACATACTATATGGAGAAAACACGTGACCAATATATGACCGTTTAACATGGTTACTATGGTCGGAACTTTCCCACATAGCAACGGCAACAATGTGATTTTTTTGTTAATTTTTCTTTTTTGGCAACAACATAATTTTTTTTTTTTTTTATTATTCTACACCAAAGTTTCCTGCTCTCCACATAGCAGTTTACTGTAAAAACATATATATATATATATATATCACTACGGTCGGAACATCCTCCATAGCAACGGTACCTACATAAATCTGTGGCCAAACTTACTGGAGTCTTTTTCAGACATTAAAGGTGCAGTGTGTAATATGACATCATCAAGAAAGTTCTAGAATGCAACACTCCCTGGGTAACCCCACCCCTTTCGAATAATAACAGAAGCTACAGTGGCCTTCAAGGACAACAACAATTCTAAATTTTAAACAATGCACCTGATGACATTCCAACTATGACACTTTCAAAATGGCGGCACTAGGCCTTGGTCCAAAATATGCAGAAATATGGACATATATGAGACCCTTTCTAAGGGAAAAAATAATAATTAAAAAAAAAAATTCAGCTATTATGCACTAAATTAAATGTACTTATGGATATTATAATTACTTTCTAAAAAATCTGCTAGGAAATAAAACCCAAAATTCTACACACTGCAGCTTTAACATGACTCCAAAGTTCCCTGCTCTCCTGATACATTCAAAGTCATATTGAAAAAGCATCCCATTGTTTTTTTGAAGGAGGTGAATGTAACCGTATGTAGACGTCTGTCAGTGGATTGATATGACCGTAAGTGATCCATCCAACAGTTTATCCAGGAAGTTTAACACTTCAAGACCATCAAGAACCTAGATGTTTCCATCTGCGTTGTAACAATTTTGGATTATGTGAAGGCCCAAACTTGAAGATCAGATCTTGTATGTTCAGTCAGGACGTCCTAAATGAGTTCAGGAGTTTGATTGACAACTAAACCAAGGGACAAGACTTCGCAAGAACTCCACTTTCTGCCTATTTTTTTTGGTTGAACTGGCCGGATAGTAAACTAATTCAAAATCATACCAGTTTCTCAAGGAAACTTTGCACTTTTTTTTTTGCAAGGCTTGGAGGACTTCCCTGTCTAGAAAAACCTGTCTGAGATGATGCCATTCACTCACTTTCATAGTGAAGTGGTGAAAATGTTTAGTCATTTTCGTGGGAAAGTTAAGGCCTTTTTTTGCAGAAGTAAATTGTGGATGTTGTTGCTACTACAAGATCACAACTTCATTCCCTTAGCAACAACGTTCTCATGTTAACAAATGTATAATGTTTTTTTTTAATATAATATATGAATTTGTCTGAGAAGCCAATGCAATTATGTGATTGTCTCAACATAAGAACGTATATTTTCAAAGGGTCATAACATGCACCAAGTCTATGAAATATGTGTGTCTCTAAATGAGATTTTGAGACTTTTTCAATTTTAATTTTAGGAATTAATATTAAAAAAAATGAGGGTCTCTCGGTTTCGCAGCCTAGTTCTGGACTGAATTGAACTCTCAATGGACATTCTCTATTCAAAACCACATTTAGTCCAGGACGAGGCCAAATCCATCTCTGCCAAACCTCAGTGAATTACGTTTTGATCTTGAGACAGGATACTCTTCTGTTTTTAATGTAATAACTCCTCGCTAACAACTATTTTCAGCACTGGAATTTCACCTGTAACTTGGGTTAAAAATTATAATTTCTCTCAATGGTTTTAATGCTGTTTTGCCACACTTTAATGTCGGTGTTGGGTCAATTGACGATATGATCTTGTTACACCGTTGAAGTAAAGATTAAAGCTATAGTGCGTGACTTTTTTTTATATGAATTAATGTCGGTTTCATTCAGGCCATCGCCAAACGAGTTGTCAAAGTTGATTAAGCCTATCAGCTGAGCTCCACAAAACTCTCTCTGTATTTCTCAGTATGGCAGCGTTTACAAACTGGTGTGACCCCCCCCGACACTGGTGCAGGAGCTCAGAAAAATCCCCAAGAAGAGTCGAATGTTTCGGTTGTTGATTCTCCTGCTAAGAAAAAAACCTGGACGTACAGCAGAAGGTAAACAATCCATGTGCCATCACTGAAGGCTTTACCTCATGTAGATGCACCGACAGTGTTGTTGTTATTCCTCAGAATTTAACAAGTTACGCACTATAGCTTTAAATCTAGATTTTAAGAAACGGTACATCTGCCTTTCAACTGCTGCGTTATGTGATTATCCTGATTAATTCAACCTTAATGTGACTTATTGTTTATTTATTTTTGGGTTCTCGTGTGTGTGTGTGTGTGTGTGTGTATTTTGTCCATGTTAACAATCTTGCACTGTTTCCATTCTGTCATCCAAGTTTTCTTTTAAGCGTTTAAATCATTTGAACATGTTGTTTTATCAAGATGTCACGTCAGCCTTTCTTCATCACTGTACCTGTTAACTCTTTGGGGGTCCATTGCCTGTGTACTGTACTGTACTGTTTATGCTTTACTGACCAACCAACCACTACCATGACTGCTATCAAAGGGAATATTTTTGACTAATAAAAATCATGATTTAAGTCAAATTATCTTTGGCGTACTTATTTGTATTTTTTCAAATTATGGACTCTTTTCCCTGGAATTCTTTTTTTTTTTTTTTAACCTTCATTTCTACAGGTAAATCCCATTGAGTCCGAAGACTCTTTTTCAATGGAGACCTGTTCCCATTCCCACGTTACCATTCATACACCGATAGCAGGCTAACTATCGACATTCACACGAGGCAAGGTGGGTGAAGGGTCTTACCCAAGGACACAACAACTATGACACAGGTGGCAGGGCGGGGATCGAACCTCCAACCCTTTGATCATCGGCCAACCCGCTCTACCACCTGAGCCACAGTCGCCCCAAGGCAGACATTTTTAATTAATATATATATTCATGACACTTTGCCAGTTAATTACTTCCAATAAAATAATTTGTTTTTCTTATTACATTTTTACTTAATGTGTAAATTTGCAGACCTTTACAAACCAAAGATCTATTTTTAGAGCATATAGGTGTGTTGGACTCGAGACATGAAAAAATCAAGACATTAGCAAAAATAGCCTCCAACAGATATAAAAAAAAACAAGAGTAAAAACAGGCAGGTCAATTGTTAAAAATAATAAATAAAAATAAATAAAGGCTATGGTGGCCTCTGTAAAACACCTCAGTTATTTCACCAAATGTTGGACACTGGTTAGTTAAAGTTTCATCTATTTCTAACAGTGGAAACATACGACTATTAAGCCTTTTGCTCCCGAAGCTATTTCAGTCCTCCTTAAATTTCAGGGTCAGGGGTTTGAGTGACCCTGAATTAATACTGGTTTTGAGTATTAATAGAAGCCATAAAAATAAAAATAAAAAATCACAGAATTTTAAAGTAATTGTGGTGAGATGTTGAGATAGATGGATGGATAGATAGATAGATAGATAGATAGATAGATAGATAGATAGATAAATGGGTGGATGGATAACATAAAAAAAACAAGACTTTTTATCATTTCAAGTTTTTATTGCTTTTATTACAGAAACATAAGCAGCACTGACGGTAAACAAAGAGCATTTTAAAGGTGGAGTCAATGATTCTGGAGAACGCTTGTTGTCAAGGTCACTTTGTCAAAATCATTGAATATCTCCTCACACTCCGCTACCTGTCTGTACTGTGTGTGTGCGCTGAAAGAAAAAAATCCAGTGTTAATACACAGCTTAGGCTCTCTATACAGGCATGTTGCTAGCTCTGGTGGGCCTCCTTTGTTTACATACAAGTTTACAGAGCCTAGGCTGTGTATTAACACGCACACACAGTACGGACAGGTAGCGGATCATGAGGAGATATTCACTGATTTTGACAAAAAAAGTGTTTTTTTTTTTTTTGACAGCAAGCGTTCTCCAGAATCACTGACTGCACCTTTACACACTTTGCATCATGTAAATACAGTCACACAAGGCGAAAATAAACAACAAAAAAATACATAAACAACCTTTTTGACCGTCCTATAAACCTGTGTGTTCAACCCTACAGCAGAGTACAGTATAACACTATCAATACACCTATTTTTTACACATCACAACATTACATAGTTTTTATATTTTTAACATAAAACATGAGAAGCCCTTCACTGAAGTTATTCCAGTCTCCACACGAACAGAAGACAGGGTTTTTTTTTTTTTTCTTTCCCACTCCCGTAAAGTTAGAAGTGTTTAAGAAAGAATTTAGGCGAATTTTAAAGAATAATTTTTCCTGGAATTTGTATTTATTTATTTATTTATTTATTTATTTATTTATTTATTTATTTATTTATTCTACTCACATGATCTATCAAATAATTGGACAGGAGGAACATTCAAGGGACCTTTTTGCACATGAAATACTAAAGAAAACGGCAAAAATCATCCACTTCTGATATATTTCTCTTCTTATTCTTGACACTTAAACTTAAAAGTTCTTTATTGCTCTTAAAGCTGGGGTGGAGGATTTGGGGAGAAAATGGCAGTTGGGATAGAGAGATTTGAATCCAAATACCTCAACCGCTCCACTTGTTCTCTTTGGTCCCTCCCCTATGGTCCCTCCCTGACACGCTCTACACCAACAAAGTCGGTGCCAAAGTGAATGGACAGTCCCAATAGCCAATAAGAATCGGAGAATCGGAGCCTCGCTCTAATTGGTCAAAGTGTACAGCTCATGTTAACTTTGACCAATCAGAAATCATATACCCCAGCTTTAACTAACAGTTTATCCATGTACCCTTATTGTTGAGTGTAACCATATTTTTCTTATGCCGGGTTGTTTTACTTTGTCCTAGTTTGTCCCGCCTTTACACTCCCTCATACAGTCATTATTTTATTAACACATTAATTAAAAAGCAGATGCAGAACCACTGACGGCCACTAGGTGTTGACAATTTCAATATTTTTTTTATTATTAGTCAAAATTAGGCTTAATTCAATAATTGCACTTTTGCACACAAGTGAGATAGCAATACAAAAAAAGACACACACACACACACACACACACACACACACACACACACAGTTCAAGGCTTTAACAGAGGAATTTGTGCTTGTGTGATTGACAGACCAATCGGCCAATCACGTTCAGCGACAGTGTTCTCTGACTAACTCATCTGTTATAATCTAAACTGACAAAACAATCTTTACATTTTATATCCTCTCTAACATTTACCTTCTCATTTGTTTCCAAACCCTGATCCACATATTGTATAAAAGCAATGCAGTAATGTATGTATTTTATGGACAGTGGACACGTGTGCGTTGCCCTAACGGTTAAAAAGTAGAATTCGTTCCCTCTCATGTTGTAGATAAAAGTGCCTTTTCCAGTGTTCAAGCACATTTAAATGATCTTCAAGATGAGCTCAGACTAAACATATAGCAAATGTTAACTTTGGTTTAAATGTGCAGGTTGGACCACTTAAGGTGCTCCGAGGAACTTTCAGTTTGTGTTCATTCTAGCGCCCCCCTTTGGACAAAGGCGGTAGTGTTTTTACCACGCCAGCTGTTGTTACCTAGGTGAGCGTATACCCATGACAAAGGCATAAAGAAAAACTATATAAAAATAGCATTCTTGGGGGCGCCTTTAGCTCAGTCGGGCCGGGCCCAGCAGCAGACCCGGGTTCGATTCCCACCCGCGGTCGTTCTCTGCATGTCACTCCCCTCTCTGCCCCGTTTCACCTCTGTCTCTCTGCACTATCAAATAAAGCATAAAAATGCCTAAAAAAATATCTTGAAAAAAAAAAAAATAGCATTCTTTGCACTGATGGTCTCGTTTGCTGTCACATGTAATTAATGATCATCAGAGGAAAAAATTAGACTGTTTCAGAAATATTTAAAAGTTCCTCGTAGCACCTTTAAGTATTTTAACAAGAACTCCGGTTGTTTCTCCTATTTTTTCACTCATTTTTAAACTACATGCAAAATTTGGGATGAATCTGACACACATATGTATATATTTTTAAAAAAGCAAGGGGGCGCCCTTAGCTCAGTTAGTATCACTCCCCTCTCTGCCCCATTTCAACTCTGTCTCTACACTGTCAAAGCATAAAAATGCCAAACAGTGTAAATGCAACCAAGAGGTATTGAAACAGACTGAATTCCACTTCAAAAGCCCAAGTAAGACTTTGTTGTTATCAGGCACATCCAGACACACACACACACACACACACACACACACACACGTTCAGGAAGTTCCTTTAGGCTAAGTGCGAGTGCTGAAAAACATCAAAGTCCTTATTATAAACAAAAACAAAAAAATTCTGTGTGGATTTGAGCTGGTAACAGACGCCCAATAGAAAAGTTTCCGTCCATTTCAGCACTGCAGCTCCAACCAGTTAGAGTGGCCATTGTCCGTATGATGATGAAGCGCACACACACGCACACACGCGCACACGCACACACACACACACACACACACACACACACACACACACACACACACACACACACACACACACACACACACACACACACACACACACACACACACACACACACACACACACACACACACACACACACACACACACACACACACAGTACCGTTAAAACGTTTGGATAGGATCCAGGCCAGATGGATGGATGGATGGATAGATGAATAGATAGATGGATGGACGGACGGACGGACGGAAGGATGGATAGACAGATGGATGGAGCGGGATAAGGGATAGAAGTTGAGGAGGTTTTTCTGTCTTCACAGCAGCACTTTGGGTCCCACTCCGAAATCCAACCTCTTGACCAGCCTTTAAAAGAAACAGTAAAACACACATTCAGAAAACAGCTTCTCTCCCTGTGTTCCAATCCCCATACTTCCCTACTATTTAGTATGCCAGAAAAAGATGTAGGATGTCCCCAATACATGCACGTCAATTGCAGTATGCTGAAAATACATAAATGCCCCCACTAACTCCAATAGCATTTTGGAGTATTCGTCTTTATTCTTGACATTTCTCGACATAATGAAAAAAAAAATCTTCCTTATCTGTTTTGTTCTCTCTCCTGTCTGTGGCCCTAAAACTCTTCTGTTCTTTAGTATGTAGTGTAGTAAAGAGAAAGAGTATGTGATTTGGAACGCAGGGAATGTCTTTGGATTTGAGAGTGTCAACATTTAGTCTTTTCAGAGTCTTCCAGTGTGTGTTGAGCATTACACTAATCAGCATTTTCATGTCAACACTAAATCCAAAAACGCTGTCAAAATAAAATAAACTCTGATCTTTATTAATAATTCATTCCTTTTACAAAAATTGAAACAGCATAACGTTAGCCTCATAGCATAATTCCCTAAATCATATTTACTCTACTCTAATTTAACTATACATCTACTCTACCCTACATCTACTTTACCCAGCTCTACAACCCTTAAACCTGCAGTGTGTAGAATTTTGGGTTTTATTTCCTAGCAGATTTTGTAGAAAGTAATTATAATATCCATAAGTGCATTTAATTTAGTGCATAATAGCTGAAAAAAATGGTTTGAATTATTATTTTTTCTCTTAGAAAGGGTCTCATATATGTCCATATTTCTGCATATTTTGGTCCAAGGCCTAGTGCCGCCATCTTGAAAGTGTCATAGTTGGAATGTCATCAGGTGCAATGTTTAAAATTTAGAATTGTTCTTGTCCTTGAAGGCCACTGTAGCTTCTGTTATTATTCTAAAAGGTTGGGGTTACCCAGGGAGCGTTGCATTCTAGAACTTTCTTGATGATGTCATATTACACACTGCACCTTTAAAGGGGCACTGTGTAATATGACATCATCAAGAAAGTTCTACAAAGTTCTAGAATGCAGCGCTCCCTGGGTAACCCCAACCCTTTTGAATAATAACAGAAGCTACAGTGGCCTTCAAGGACAAGAACAATTCTAAATTTTAAACAGTGCACCTGATGACATTCCAAAAACATGGATGCCTCCATAAGACCTGCCTGCTCAATGTACAAAATGTAATATTAATATTTGTAATTCTCCGCTCAGGAGGATAATTCAGATTATTGGCAGAGGTGATTTTACACCAATGAGGACATATTTATGAATGAGGATATTGATTTTAGTTAATGAATTACTTAAAATGTTACACAGTGTCCCTTTAAAATATGACTTAGGCAATTATGCTATTAGGCTAACAAAAAGTAGATGTAGAGTAGAGTAGATGTAGAGTAAAAGTAGAGTAGAGTAAATATGATTTAGAGCAATTATGCTATTAGGCTCACGATAAGCAAAAGCATTTATTGTCTCTTGGTTGGCTGGCTCCACAGTGCATGTACAGGGTGTGTCTCCCCCCTGTGTGTATATCCCATTGCTTTCTAAAACTGAGAGGTATAAAAATAACTAAAATGTGACTAAAACTTAGAAGAATTTTTTCCAAAACACTAAGACAAAAACATAAAACAGTATTCCTAGCCTCCGCGTAGCTCCACAGTACCCAGTGGCTCACCCCTGTGTGTATATCCCGTTTGGAGGGTGCGTTTCTGGGTTGTTGTTGCTGGCCAGCGCCCCCTGTCCTCCAGAAAGGCCTTTACGACTGGACCTCTGCTCCTGGACGTACTCACGACACGAAGCCAGCTTAGACTCCAAGTTCTACACAGAAAAAAAACATTATAAAAATGGGGCGCTCTGGTGGCGTAGTGGATAGAGCGCGTACCATATTGGCTCAGGCCTTCGTTGCAGTGGTCGGGGGTTCGAATCCGACCCGTGGACCTTTACTGCAGGTCATCCCCCCTCTCTCTCTCTGTCTGTCTGTCTCCCCATTTCAACTCTGTATTGTCTATTACAGCTTGAAAATGTCTAAAAATAATCTTAAAAAAAAAAAAAAACATTATATAATAGCATTTTAACTTCATAACCAAACTGTTAAACAGAAGACAATAGGTGTAATAATAAGGGTTTTTTTTTTGCATCATCTAGTGGTGAGATTCTAGATTACAACGCTCCCTTGCTAACCCCTCCCTTTGGAAGAATTTACAGAAGCTACGGTGGCCTTCAAGGACAAGAAGCTATAGTTACTAAAGATGGCATCATCCACCACTGCCTCAAGTCATTCCACAATATCAAGTGATGAGGTGAAGATGTATTTAGTTATTTATTCTATAGTACTTCTTCTTCTTCTTGGTCTTCCAACAGGTGCATTTCCACCAGGACGCCCACTATATATAAAAACGTGTAAGGCCGCTAAGTTTGTCCGTTCTGTGCTACTGTAGAAACATGGCGGTGCAACATGGCGGCCTCAGCGCTCCCGCTCCTATGTAAATATAAAAGGCTCATTCTAAGGTCATAAAAAAAATTATACACTAATTAAAACATCCTTATGAATATCATGTGACAATGTGGCAACAATCCTTGTGCACAAACAAACAAAGACAAAATGTTCCACCGTCCAAAAATACTGAAAAATACTAAAACCCCTGAATGCATCATGAGCTATAAATCAGAAAACAGAACAAGTCGTCCTTTTATATAAAAACACTCAGGGAATGTACCGATCTATTTGCTGGTGTGTGTGTGTGTGTGTGTGGGTGTGTGTGTGAGTGTGTGTGTGTGTGTGTGTGTGTAGCTCGGAGCGTAGACTGAGAACAGCCTCCAGCGTCACATGAGAATCAGCTGGGCAGGGTCAACAGGGCCATTCTACATACTTTCATCATTCTATTTTTTTTTTAATATGTTTTTTTTTTTAAATTTTTATGTTGATAACTACGGAAAATTATTAGGGCCACAGGGAGGGAAAAAAAAATTGAAGATGAAGTTTATTTTTTATTTATTTATTATTATGCATTTCCAGAATAGTCGAAATTCCGAGAAATCGCGCAATGACTTTTTTTTCACCAATTTTCGCAAAAAAAAAAAAACGCTTGAAGATAGAGTAGACTCACCTGGAGTAACTAAAACAAGAAAAAGATGAATTCTCATTCTCTTTCTATTTTAATTTTTTTTTATTATTTATTTGATGTAAAAATACACCCACTCTAAAAGGTGCTAGGTTATCCCCCTTCAAAAAGGTGTCCTTTTTTTTTCTTCCTTCGGTCTCTTTGATATATTATTGTCCATGCATCCCTGTTACATTATTTTAGAAAAGTAGCTCTTAAAAAAAAAAAAAAAAAAAAACAGAAAGGGGAGTATTACGGTTTTGCTGGTTATGAACAGTATTGGTTGTTTCATTTGTACTGTTCTTACTCTCTGTAATCAACAACAAGAAATAACTAGTTAACAATGTTATGAATGTATGTACGTAATACAATTATAAGTGTATGCTTCTTCCTGCGCCTTTTCAGGCATATCACATCAATACAGATCATTTGTTTTCTTTTTTTTCCTTTTTGTGAAGTCATTTAAACATTTTGTTTATTGTATTTTCATGCTTTTCATTTTGTTTTGTTTTTGATACGTCTGAAATAAAATAAAAAATTCAAATTCTGTATTTAAATAAACAAATAATTAAAAAAAAAATATTCTCATTCTCACCCCGACTTTCCTGAGCAGTTCCCCTACGATGTTCAGAGCTGAGATCCTGGCTGTCATGGAGAAAGGAGTCGAGGGGATTCCTTCACCTGTAAGAGACACACACACACACGCACACACACATCAGTACATACAATAGATACACTTAAAGCTGGGGTATGTGATTTCTGATTGGTCAAAGTTAACATGAGCTGTACACTTTGACCAATCAGAGCGAGGCTCCGATTCTATGTTCTTATTGGCTGTTTGGACTGTCCATTCACTTTGGCACGACTTTGTTGGTGTAGAGCGTGTCGGGGAGGGACCGTAGGGGAGGGACCAAAGAGAACAAGTGGAGCGGTTGAGGTATTTGGATTCGAATCTCTATCCCAACTGCCATTTTCTCCCCAAATCCTCCACCCCAGCTTTAATACACATATATAGATACTATAAAGACATACATTACTTTCATTTAACCTTTATTCATACTGGAGAGCTCAATTGAGGGGTGAACCTCATATTCAATGATGTCGAGTCAATGCAGATACTTTTTTTATTTTTTTATTTAACCTTTATTTAACCAGGCAAATTGCTTGAGGTCAAATGACCTCTTTTTCGAGCAAGGCCTGGCCAAAATGGCAGCAGCTAAAATGAATCAAATACAAGACAAACATAAAAAGAAAGCAGACATGAGAAAACAGAGACGAAAGCACAGACATGAGAACGTAAGAAAAAAGCACAGACATGAGAACGTAAGAAAAAAGCACAGACATGAGAAGACAGAGACACATACATTCCAATGGGTGAAGAAAAACAATTTTGAGAAAATACTACACAGTGAAACATTGACACACTCCAAAATTCACCATTAAGAAACATGTAATTCGAGTTTTAAAATCATTCATGGTGATGAGATACATCAAATACACAAACCTGTTGTTCTTTTACCTCACTTTTTTTTAGTTCAATTCACGTTGCGGAGAGTAATATTAACCTGAAATGTTTGTATATTATTATATTTATTTTGTGTACTGTTTATATAATATGCTGTGTGTACCTGCACATATCCTAAAACTTGTAATATCACCAGTGATAAGATGATATTTGAGATTTCAGTTTCGCATTCATTTTCCCCCCCCCACACGAAATGTTGTTTTAGATGTCTTTTGTAAAAACAGCTCGGAGCAAGTCTTACAAAAGAGGCAAGGCAAATGTATTTATATGGCACCATTCAGACACAAGGCCATTCAAAGTGCTTCAGGCCATTCAAAGTGCTTCAGGCCATTCAAAGTGCTTCAGGCCATTCAAAGTGCTTCAGGGCATTCAAAGTGGATGTGTCTATGATAAGACATAGAACTGAACACAGTATTTAGTGTTTAGAATTTATCTTATGTAAATATTTTTATGTTTGTCTTATTTAAAGCTGCAGTGTGTAGAATTGTGGGTTTTATTTCCTAGCAGATTTTGTAGAAAGTAATTATAATATCCATAAGTACATTTAATTTAGTGCATAATAGCAGAAAAAAATTTTTTTTTTCCTTAAATATTCAATTTCCATATTTTGGATCCTATGCCGCCATCTAAAATGTCATAGTTGGAATGTCATCAGGAGCTTTGTTTAAAATTTAGAACGCTGTCTTGATGATGTCATTTTACACACTGCACCTTTAACTCTATATTTTTTCCTTTTATCGTTCTAACTGCACCGAGATAAACGCCATTTTGATTCTGATGTACGTCTTGCTGCATATATCAGAACTGACAATAAAAAAAAGACTTTGACATGAACTCACCTCTGCTGATAGATGGTGATGGTGTGCAGATTGGATGTCTTGATGGCGTGGTCACACTGGACAGTGGGGCCGGGTTAGTGGGTGTGTTCTCTGCTTTTGTGCCCAGGTTTGGGTGAGTGTTTGTGGGCTTGTCTTCTGGTTTGGTGCCTGGGTTAGGGTGTGTATTATTGGGTCTGTCTTCTAGTTTTGTGCCTGGGTAAGTGTGGGTGTTAGAGGGTGTATTCTCTGCTCTTGTGCCCAGGTTTGGGTGAGTGTTTGTGGGTCTAGTGTCTGGGGGAGTGAGGGGTGGAGTGGGGAAAGCAGACACTACAGAGGGAGAGCTGGGGGGAGGTTGAGATGATGATGATGTAACAGCCACCATAGAAGAAGAAGTAGCCTTAGGTGATGATGAAACAGCCACCACAGAAGAAGAAGAAGAATGCGGAGGTGATGAAGGCTCTTTGACTGAACTGCTGAACGAAGGTTTTCTGTCTTGAACCGCCGACTTCTGCTGCACCGCCAGCTCCTGTCTCAAGTCTGACCACACACACACACACACACACACACAAATATAACAAACACACACACACACACACACACACACACCAAATATAATAACCACAAGGCACACACAGATACACAAATATAACAACAAACACCACACACACACACACACACACACACACAAATATAACAAACACACACACACACACACACACACACACACAAATATAACAAACACACAAGGACACACACAGATACACAAATATAACAACAAACACCACACACACACACACACACACACACAAACACATATAACAAACACACACACACGAAAATATAACAACACAAACACACACACACAGATACACATACGCAAATATAACAAACACACACACACATACAGATACACAAATATAACAAACACACACACACACATACACACACGCAAATATAACAAACACACACACACACACAGATACACACACACACAAAAATAACAACACACACAAATATAAGAACAAACACACATACACAGATACACAAATATAACAAACACAAACGGACACTCAAATATAACAAACACAAACACACACACGAACAGACACATACACAAACACACACACACACACACACACACACACAAAACAGACAGATACACAAACACACACACAGATACACACACACACACAAATATAACAACAAACACACATAGAAAAAACAAAGGTCAGTTCCTAGTCAAAGAGTCTGTTCCCGTGCTAATATGCATCGTTTGATTCTACCCGCACAAGGCCCCAAAGTGTCACAGAAATACTAAATGGAGAGGGGAAATCACTTTACAAAATCGAATTCCAAATTGGATAAACCTAACCCTAAAACATCATGTAGACCTGTCAGCTAGCCTCCAACGTGCTTTGAGGAACTTTTAAATATTTCTGAAACAGTCTCATTTTTCCTCTGATGATCATGAATGACATGTAACAGCAAACGAGACCATCAGTGTAAAAGAATGCTATTTTTATATAGTTTTTCTTAAGGCCTTTGTCATGGGTATACGCTCACCCAGGAACAACAGCTGGCGTAGTTAAAAACACTACCGCTTTTGACCAAAGGGGGGCGCTAGAATTAACACAATCTGAAAGTTCCTCAGAGCACCTTTAATATCATTGCTCACAGCCTAGTGTTAAGAGATGGTAGTTAAATGAATGAATGTGTAACTTAAAGCCGCAGTGTGTAGAATTTAGGGTTTTATTTCCTAGCAGATTTTGTAGAAAGTAATTATAATATCCATTAAGTACATTTAATTTAGTGCATAATAGCTGAAAAAAGTGTTTTGAATTATTTTTTTTCCCCTTAGAAAGGGTCTCATATATCTCCATATTTCTGCATATTTTGGACCAAGGCCTAGTGCCGCCATCTTGAAAGTGTCATAGTTGGAATGTCATCAGGTGCATTGTTTAAAATGTAGAATTGTTCTTGTCCTTGAAGGCCACTGTAGCTTCTGTTATTCTTCGAAAAGGGTTGGGGTTACCCAGGGAGCGTTGCATTCTAGAACTTTCTTGATGATGTCATATTACACAGTGCCCCTTTAAAGGCCCTTACCCCATTTAGTAAAGTTACATTTTCAGCTATTATGCACTAAATTAAATGTACTTATGGATATTATAATTACTTTCTACAAAATCTGCTAGGAAATAAAACCCAAAATTCTACACACTGCAGGTTTAAAGGGCCTTACCCCATTTAGTAAAGTTAAAGGCCCTTACCCCATTTAGTCAAGTTAAAGGCCCTTACACCAGCCCATTTAGTCAAGTTAAAGGCCCTTACACCAGCCCATTTAGTCAAGTTAAAGGCCCTTACCCCATTTAGTCAAGTTAAAGGCCCTTACCCCATTTAGTCAAGTTAAAGGCCCTTACCCCATTTAGTCAAGTTAAAGGCCCTTACCCCATTTAGTCAAGTTAAAGGCCCTTACCCCAGCCCATTTAGTCAAGTTAAAGGCCCTTACCCCAGCCCATTTAGTCAAGTTAAAGGCCCTTACCCCATTTAGTCAAGTTAAAGGCCCTTACCCCATTTAGTCAAGTTAAAGGCCCTTACCCCATTTAGTCAAGTTAAAGGCCCTTACACCAGCCCATTTAGTCAAGTTAAAGGCCCTTACCCCATTTAGTCAAGTTAAAGGCCCTTACCCCATTTAGTCAAGTTAAAGGCCCTTACCCCATTTAGTCAAGTTAAAGGCCCTTACCCCATTTAGTCAAGTTAAAGGCCCTTACCCCAGCCCATTTAGTCAAGTTAAAGGCCCTTACCCCAGCCCATTTAGTCAAGTTAAAGGCCCTTACCCCAGCCCATTTAGTCAAGTTAAAGGCCCTTACCTCTGGCCTCATCTTTGAGCCTCTGCACAGACACCAGCAGTGTTTCCTTCTCGTCCAGTTCGCTCTCCAGGAAGGCGTTTCTCTCAATCACATGGTTCATCCTCTGTTCAAAGTCCTCCAGAGACATGATGGTGACCCTGTAATACACACACACACACACACAGAGCGCAGACACAAACACACACACAGAGCGCAGACAAACACACACACACACAGACAGACAGAGCGCAGACACACACACACACACACACACACAGAGCGCAGACACACACACACACACACACACACACACACACACACACACACACACACCAGACCCACACACACACATACACACACAGAGGCGCAGACACACACACACACAGACAGAGCGCAGACACACACACACACACACACACACAGACAGAGCGCAGACACACACACGTTGTTATAGACTCTCAGATTTTTTCTATATATATTAAAAAGTGACTATGAAAATACTAAATATTAGAGACATGGCCTTGCAACAAAGAAAGGGAATATTTCAGAAATTGCAGCACACACACACACACCTCTCTCTCTCTCTGTTGGTAAAGGGGCGCACTCACACTTGGTCCAGCTGACCTGTGCTGTACTAAAGCGTGATTGTCCCTCCTCCCCCCTCCCTCCTCTGACCAGGCAAGGTCTGCACTCACACTGCTCCCAATTATCCGGGCCTAGGCTCCATTGCTTCTTGCGTTCTATGGTTGCATTCCGAATCACATACTTTCTACTATATAGTATGTAGAAAAAAGATTTAGGATGTCCCGATTCTTGTGGCCAGATTTAGGATGATTAGAAGTACCCGGATGTCCTACTACATCTGGCCAAGATTGTTAGTGTTGAAAAGTGCTTCCTATTTGGGCGATTCTGACCCACAATCCAGTGCGCACGTGAAGTGACGTCACATCGACGGAGCCTCCATATGAAAACAAACGGGAATGCGACGGATATAAAAGCAAGAGGCAAGATCAAGGCGCAATGTTATGATGAAATAAGAGAGAAAAGTATGTCCCAATAGTATGCCTACTGCATCCTAACTAGATTCTTTTTATCGTCGGATGTAGTATGTAAAAAGGAAAGAGTATGCGATTTGGAACGCAACCTATGTTTAATATGATAGGGTTGGGTTGTGGATTGTATTTGTATCCAATTGTTTTTTCGTTAGTAAGTGTACCCTCCTACCGTCCTGACATTCCAACCATGAGATTTCTTCAAATTTTTTATTTTTTTAAAGCCCGGTAAAGGGTTTTTTTTTTACTGGGAGTTTTTTCTCAGCCGAGCTAAGGGTGTAAGGGCAGGGTGTCATATTGTATCATATATCATACTGTATGGAATGTAAAGCCCACTGAGACAAATGTATATTTGTGATTTTGGGCTATACAAATAAAACTGATTTGATTTGATTTACCTCTTAGTGGTGTACACACACACACACACACACACACACACACACACACACACACACACACACACACACACACACACACACACACACACACACACACACACACACACACACACACACACACACACACACACACACACACACACACACACACACACACACACACACACACACACACACACACACACACACACACACACACTACCTCTTGGTCCTCTCCAGGTCATCGTTGGCCTGCTCCAGCTCTCTGATGTATTTATTGAGCTGGTCTCTGATGGCCGAGGTTTCAGCCAAGTCTCCCTCCAGACACAAGATCTGTCTGTACGACTCGGAGTGGTGGGATTCATACTTCTCCTGATGGACAGAGAGAGAGAGGGATGGAGGGAGGGAGGGAGGGAGGGGGAGAGAGAGAGACAGACAGAGATAAATGGATTTAGCATTCCCAAAAACCCCCAAAACCGCTCTCTAATATTGTCCAAATCGCCCATGCAGTTGCTAAAATATTGTCAATATAGGTAAATATGCCAAATTCTGCAAATTGGTGGTGACCCATATTGTATATTTCTAAAAAATGAAGAGACCAGTCTGGATTTTTCTTCAATCTTCATCTCTACATTACTTATTGAAAATGCTCTTTAATGACAAGAAACATATTGGAATTTGGTAGAAATCTTGTCAGTAGTTTATAGTATAAAACCAAAATGTTCATTCTACTCAAACATATGCCTATAAATAGTAAAACGAGAGACACTGAACATTTGGAGTGGTCTGTTTAATTTTGTCCTGAGCTGTATAATATAGCCCATTCACACTGGAATAGACTGGTGTTTAGTGCAGACTAGTGTTGCTTTATATATGCCGTGGAAAGAAACAAAATACATTCTTTACCGATCCCTTATATCATAATATGTTTATTCATCTAATAGTGTCTAGGAATGGGACCATATGAAACTCCATGTCATGATAAAAAATCTGGCCAAAACATAAGATATTACAGCAATAAAAAGGTCTCACTGTTCTTGCATTGTGACTTTATTACTGATTTATTGGTAAAAAAAAAACAGGGAGGCTCTTAATCAAAACCACATGTTATGACGTATTATGAGTCCTATTCCTATGTGCGTCAAACACAACACACAATGAGCCAATGACCTCACTCCCAGCCCGCAGGCACAACATTGTAAGGGACGCAAACATGACGCAAACAGCTGCCTTACCCTGCCCTGACTGAATCAATACTTTGTGTGTGTGTGTGTGAGTGAGTGAGTGAGTGAGTGAGTGAGTGAGTGAGTGAGTGAGTGAGTGAGTGAGTGAGTGAGTGAGTGAGTGAGTGAGTGAGTGAGTGAGTGAGTGAGTCATCTTAATATCAGCTGGTGATTATGGAAATCCCCTTAAACATGCGGTCGTGCAGATGAATGTTATCAAAGAACGTTGGGACATCCCAGACAGAGAGGCTTTATGCTTCAGTGTAGGCTATGTAACCATGTAAATGACAAAGATTCCATTAAATATGATCTGATAAGGCACACTGAAAGGGATAGTTCAGTATTTTTGAAGTGGGGTTGTGTATTTTCACTAATCTAATTTTAATTGCAGCCATTCTACATCTATGTTTAAATGTTAAAATGTGTTTTTTCTCTCTTCATTAACTTGTTGTTGTGTGTTTGCGTTGTATATAGTGTGTGTATTGTTGTTTTTGACTCGAGTATAAATAAAGGTTATATGACAAATTAAAATGTGTGAGGTATTTATGTGTAGTGTGTTACCTTATGGAGATGGCTTTCAGTCACTCACACACACACTCCCCAGTACCTTGTAGTTCACACACACACACACACATAATCACACACTCACAAACACACACACACAGTACCTTGTAGTTCACACACACACACACACACAGAATCACACACACACACACACAATCACACACACACACACACACACACACACACACACACACACACACACACACCTTGTAGTTCTCGACCTCCATGCGAAGCCGGTTGTTAGCTGAGAGCAGTTCTGTGTTTCTGGCTTCACACTGTTTCAGCTCCATCTCCAGCTCCACCTCGTAGTCTCGGCTCATCTGCTGGAACTCCTCGAGCTCCTCCTGGGACTCCACCGCACTACAGGGGGACAGACAGACAGACGGGGGGACAGACAGAGGGGACAGACAGACGGGGACAGACAGACAGACGGACAGGGGGACGGACAGGGGGACAGACAGACGGACAGGGGGACAGACAGACGGACGGGGACGGACAGGGGGGACAGGGGGACAGACAGGGGGACAGGGGGACAGACAGACAGATAAATAGATAGAGGGACAGACAGACAGACAGACAGACAGGGGGACAGACAGACGGACAGGGGGACAGACGGGGGGGGACAGACAGACAGGGGGACAGACAGACAGGGGGACAGACAGATAGACAGACAGGGGGACAGAGACAGATAAATAGATAGAGGGACAGACAGACAGACAGACAGATAGGCAGGCAGACAGACAGACAGACAGACAGACAGACAGACAGACAGATAGGCAGACAGAGGGAGGGACAGACAGATAGACAGACGGAGGGACAGACAGACAGACAGACGGACGGACAGACAGACAGAGGCATATACACAGAATACAAGCCATGAGTTTGCTATCTTTGGATAGTCTACATTAGGGCCATATCATCCACGATAATTGTAAATGATAAAAAAGGGTAATATTGCGATATTATGATAACCATGCAAACGCGCATGATACATTTACATTCCCCAATGCGCATAATGCTCAACAAGGACACACTACCTACAGTGTTTTTCACCCACGCATACAATGCTCACTTTGATATGTAGTTAATTTATCAATGAGAGCTAGCTAGTTGGAAAAGGATGGAAAATGCCCTCAATTTTCTTTGCAATAATTAATGCTGCCTGCAAGCTGCAAGCACCAATAAACTGTTGTACATTGTTTTGCTTCTATATAGTTATTTATATCATTATCGCAAGTTTCCTTGAAAAACTGTGATATAATTTTGAGGCTATAACGCCCATCCCCACACACACACACACACACACACACACACACACACACACACACACACACACACACACACACACACACACACACACACACACACACACACACACACACACACACACACACACACACACACACACACACACACACACACACACACACACACACACACACACACACACACACACACACACACACACACACACACACACACACACACACACACACCATTTGAACTATTATTCAATTTGGCTAATTGGTTTAAGTTAACTGGTTTCATACAGTAAAAAACTTAAAGTAATATCACTCACATTTGGAGCAAAAACACCGGGACCAAAACTTTTCCCAGAGTGATTTGGACAAAAACAACATAATAAAACTGATTCCCTCCCAAACACAGGAAACCCTGGCCGTTAGACTCAACACCAAAGTCTAAACATCGCTAGAAATATGTTCAATAGAAAAACACCTTCAGGTTTTAGAGTTATTTGTCTTGTAGGAGTTTCTCAACACTCACATTTCTACAAACTAAACTGGAGAACTCTGATTATTATCTCAGAATATATTAATATTTCTATTCTGCTCCAAAACGCCTGAAATATTGTGTTTTTAAATCATGTTTGCACAAGATGTTAACTTGTTCCTACAACATATTAAAAGTCTACTTCACCGGTGGGAATATGAAGGTGTATTGAATTATGTGATATCACAGTAAGGAAAATGTAGGGTTAGACAGTGAGACCATAAAACGCTCTTTCTGCCTTTTCTCAGGCTAGGATGATCCGATTTAATTTTTTTTTTGCACATTTATACTACATAGGATCTCAGAATTCAATACACCTTCATATTCAAACCGGTGAAGTAGGCCTTTAACTTCACTCATGTAAGAATATCATCTCTTTTTTTTTAAATTGAAAAAGTGAAATACTTTCTTAGAGGATCAACCAAAACAATTCTACAAAGTCTGGGACCCTTTACTGGTTTATTTTTGCCAAACTTGTGACTCTGCCCTCTCATTAGTTAATAAGCTTTAACGTGAAGCAGACACTTTTTTTTTTTTTTTTTTTTTTTTTTTAACCTTTATTTCTACAGGTAAATCCCATTGAGACCGAAGACTCTTTTGCAAGGGAGACCTGTTTTCCTTTCCCACGTTACCATTCACACACACATTCATACACTGATAGCAGGCTGACTATCAACATTCACACAAGGCAAGGTGGGTGAAGTGTCTTGCCCAAGGACACAACAACTATGACACAGGTGGCAGGGCGGGGATCGAACCTCCAACCCTTTGATCATCGGCCGACCCGCTCTACCACCTGAGACACAGTTCATCTTAGGAGAATGTCATGTAAACCATTTTGAAATATTACAACCTGTGTGACATTGTACATCTCGTCTAACAAAAAAAAATAATCATCTCTTATTACTTCTCAAATGCACGTAGTATTTTTTGATTTGATAAATGAAAATAAGGTTGTATCCAAAATATTTTCTGTAAAAACGTTTGGACAGTACTCATATTATTAGAATATCATGGAAAATGAATTGGAATTGAGGCAAGAATTTATGCAAAAAGGGCCCAAACCAAGTACTGAGTACATATGCATGATTTTACTTTATAGAAGGCCTACATTTCTGTATTTAAAATACCTTTTTTATTGATTTCATGTAATATTCAAATTTTCTGAGATTTTGAATAAGCTGTAAGCCATATTCATCAAAACTGTAACAAATGAAGGCGTGAAATACCTCACTTTGCATGTAATGAGTCTATATCATATATAATTTTCACCTTTTAAGTTGAATTACTGAAATAAATGAACTTTTGCACGATATTCTAATTTTTTGAGTTTCACCCGTATATTATGTTGTAACAATGAAAAAAATGTATTTAAGTCTGGCTCTATCCAACATTTAGATTTTCTGTTTTTAAAATGAAAATGTATAAATAATTAGCTACATATTTCGGAATCTGCATATGTATTCAAAAACTCCTGAAAAAGTTGTAATACAAAAAAGATATTGTTTTAAATGTAAGTAATCAACTGGCAAAGTCCACTCCAAATATTCAGTGTCTCTCGTTTTACTCTTTATAGGCATATGTTTGAGTAAAATTAACATTTTGATTTGATATATAAACTACTTACAACATTTCTATCAAATTCCCCCCCCAAAAAATAGTCATTAATAGCATTTCCATATAGTAATGTAGAGATGAAGATTTAAGAAAAATCCAATTTAAATTTTTCCAGAGCTTTATACCCTATTCAACTGCAGTGATAAGAACAACATAATGTTTGTTTACCTTTGTTGGTGTATGGCCGCTTGCTCCTTCCAATATTGCAACTCCTCTTCAACGGACCCAAATTCTGGAGGCTCCGGATCCCCCATCGCTAGACCCAGATCCAAGCCCGAAAACCAAGCTACCTAGCCCGGCTTGAGAAATAGCAGATTCCCCCTGTCTGTCACGCCAAGACTGGTCTGTGGGTCAATACATAACAAGGCATTTAGAGGAAGTTACACTGTTTAGAACTTTATTTACCAATCAGGCAATTTAACATCAACGTCACATTGACTAAAGCAAAATCAAAAATTATAATAAAATACACTTTCGGACGATTTATTGTGATTTTATGTTTAATTCGGCGTATAGAAAAACACTTTTTTCACTACGTTTTGGATCAAATCTCAGTTTTTAAATTTTGCTCCCAACCGCTTTCATGGAGTTGACTGGGCGCTTCAGTTAGGAAAAATAACGGTCCAATCACACGAATAACTTTCAATCTATGAATAAATGCCAATTTTTTTAATACTAAAAACATGCCGAATTGAAGAATAGATTAAACCAAGTCATAAAAACATCTTTAAAGTGAGTAAAAGCTATAGTATGTATCTTTAAGACACTTTTGAAATAAAAGGCACATTTTTATATGGAGTTTTGTAACGGAAAAAGCTAACGGAGTTTAGCGTTAACCACTTAAATCCCAGCTGAGATGAACAGACGGACCGTCACTATAACTTACGTTCAAAAGTTAGCTTCCTCCTTCGAAATGTTCTTTTTAATCCTCTTTGTGTGCTCGTATCGCTACCGACGTAGTTTTTACGTTCAAGTTCAAAGAATAAACAATTCAGAAATAACACTATTAGCTGTGTTTAGCTGCCCGGAAAGTTCCTTCTGTCTTTCTTTAGGAAGAAGACGTCGAACAATAAAGTAAGGGCCCTTCATATTGTCCAAACAATTCCACCAATCAGAAGTTAGATGACAGCCCCGTTGCCTGTTCTTATTGGTCGGTTGATGTGTCAATCGAACGTTGGTGGGCGGGACCAGGATTGTTGTCCAATCAGAGGAGACATGTCAAAGTACAGGGGGTAGTAACTGAAGTCTAGACGTGTTGATGGATTACCGGAGGCCGGTGTTGCCTTCAAGTGCTGTCCGAAATCAAAATATTGTGATAGTTATATACCAACGAATTACTTTATCGCGAACTTTTATCTACAGCCAATTTATTCATCAATTACAGTAAATATTAAGCCAATAAAACAACAATTACAAATCAGTTTATACTAACGATTTACTTGTGATCATCCCCTAACATGGTAAAACAAGATGGTATCTAATATGTAGCTAAATTCAATCATGGTGTCTAAATAAAACAGTTTTAAAACCTTTATTGACCTCAATTTAGTCTTCATTCTGGACCTTTGAATTATACTAGTATGAAAGAAGACATGTTTAGGAAGCTAACTAGACCAAAAAATTTAAAAATTGACCACTAGGCCTACTTGAAATACTTGTTTGCCTGCTTTGCCTTGCCTAAAGGTGAATCCCTTTTTTGTCCAAATCAGTGAATATCTCCCCACAATCGACTATCTTTCTGTAGGCTTCTGTGTGCAGTACACTGAAAAATAAATCCAGTGTTAATACACAGCCTAGGCTCTGTAAACAGGTATGTTGCTATAGCTATATGGTGGACCCCAGTAAAGTGAGGAGGTCATAGAGGATTGGAGTGTGTGTGTGTGTGTGTGTGTGTGTGTGTGTGTGTGTGTGTGTGTGTGTGTGTGTGTGTGTGTGTGTGTGTGTGTGTGTGTGTGTGTGTGTGTGTGCTTGTGTGTGCGTTTGTGCAGGGGTGCGTCCGTGCATGGGTGTATCTGTGTGTGTGTGTTTCTGTGTTTCTGTGTGTGCGTGCATGCCTGCGTGTGTGTGTGTGTGTGTGTGTGTGTGTGTAACAGCTTTATGCTCTAGTGATGGTGCTTGTTGGATTAACCAGGATCATAGGGGCCTTCTTAATCCCACTTCAACCTCTGACATCACACAACCAGGAAGTGAACCGGCCAATCAAAGACCACAATAGTGTCAGGTGCATCACTAACCCCCCCCCCCCCCCCCACCCACACACACACACACACACACGCACACACACACGCACACCACACACACAGCTCAGGGACATAAAACGTTGTACTTTTATATATTACGTAAGTGGCCAGATGCAAAGCCGGAAGCTGAATAATGGTCATACAGTACACACACAACACACTTTTAAAAGCACTTATGATTAAGAATTATATATAAATAATAGCGCTTGCAGATTAGTCTATGCTAGAAGGATAAATCGTTCTAATGGCATGTCCTTATATCACATGTTAGTCAGTTGATCTGAATAAAACACTGTCCTGCTGGAATGTGCCTTTGGTGGATTGTGGAATTTACTCATTTTAATGCAACTTTGTTCATAATATTTGGGTTAACCATCACTATAGATACAAAGGAGGGCCTAAAACTCATTTAGAAATATAAGCTGTTGCTTTGGGCCCCCTAGAATTTATTTTTTTTGTATGTACACGAGACGATAAAGACATAAAAAGTACATTGTTGTTCAGAAAGAAAACAAATCTGACAATAATTGTTGTTTCCCTTTACACCAACTAATGTTGAGAAAACAGTGTGCAGAGAGACAGCAAATGTGAACTTAAAGGTGAAGTGAGTGATATCTTTATGTTAATATATGTGTTAAATCGCTCTATATTCATACAGTGATCACTTAGTATATACTAAATCACTGACAGGAAGTTATCTAATTGGACCATTCCGCTTACTGAACCTTTAATGAGGGAACAAGGCAAGGAGGAAAGTCAACTCAAAACTGGCATAGTGTCCTCACCAGTTTATTCTTGGACAGTTTTCAGCAATGTCAAAGTCAAACCAATGACATTCAGAGGTGGCTGCTTTAAGAAAAGGGCTTTCATTGATGTTCTATTGCAGCAGCCATATACTGTAGTTTGGTGGATGTTAAGACCAGTTTGTAATTTACTGTGTCACTAGAAATTATCAGATTTATAAATTCCTCCCCCAAAAAGAATAGCATTTATGGATTTAGTTAAATTGGCATATGCTGATTTTGACATTGTGTGAGCTTCAACTCATATTCACACACACACACACACACACACACACACACACACACACACACACACACATGCGCTTATTGCCACTGATCTTGACAGAACATGGAAAGGCTAAGCTCGAGCTCCACATAGCCACACCACTGCCTCGGGAATCAGCGACGTGGTTACGTTGGACGTCTTTGCGTCTCTTCACGCACGGCACAATCCCTCAGATTAGAGCGCTTGACCCGCAGGATTTACTGGAGAGGCACCTGATTCACTGCGGGCGAACAGATCGGATGCATATTTAAGCATGAGTAGCGCGTCTTTACTGGACACACCGACCTCTCCAAATGGGGACATGGCAGGTTTTACGCACGGCGAGAAAATGGCGATAGGAGTGTTTGAAACTCTTAAACTTTTTCCCGGAGTCTTCAGGCCTATTTCTCATTAGTAAAAACTGATATCTGATAATGTGTGATAACCCTACTGACCGTTGCAACGTCTAATCCCTTCCCCTGATTACCGCGCGCGCAGATGGATTGTGTCGTATCGGACGTGACATGGTCATGGAGGCCTAAAGTCAAACCAATTTAACCCGCTATGCGTTTTGCTTTGGCGTCTTAATCGGTTAAACTGAAGCCACTGCAGGCATCAAAGGGACTCCAGA